>JAHDVE020011968.1:0-266706 GCA_022606495.2 Halesus radiatus
TTTTAGGTTTGGGAACACTACTTGTTCATGCAAGTGAGAATGGTATATGGTATTTCTATGATGCATATTGATATATCTAATATATCTATGGTTGTACATTAAAACGCGCTACTGTCAGATGCCATCGTTGTGTTCATTGTTTTGGCGTCCTTACTCTCAATTTCTAATTGATAATTAATTTGTAAATATCAATACACATCAAATAACATGGATGATGATGCGGAAACCTATAAGCTTTGGAGGATCCGGAAAACTGTCATGCAGGTACGGCATAACCTAAACAGTGTTATTCGAATCGAGTCATGACTTTTAACAATAAAGTATAGAATATTAATAACTTATTAACATTTTCGTGCTTTATTTTACAGTTGTGCCATGATCGAGGATACCTAGTAACGCAAGACGAATTGGATCAAACTTTGGATCAGTTTAAGGAACAATTCGGGGACAAACCAAGGTAGGGTTATTTTCATGTATAGTATCTTTTATCTAGGCTTGTGTTTTAAAGCTTACTAACGTTTGTAATATGAATGTACATTGCTGATGTAATTCGTGTGTGAAAGTGTCCAGTTGAATTACATGTCTTTTTGGATTGAATTTACACCATTGAACTTTGTATACACAATTTTTGCGTAATTGCTTTACTTTGAAGAATTAAACAGTGAAAATGTATTTTCTTTTTGTTTCAAATGACTTATGAAGTTCAGTGCCTACGATGTATATTTAGATTCATGTAATACTATCAACTGTCAGAAATATAATATGATCCATAAGGCACTTTTGTACCGTTGCTGCATCCATAAATTAAAATCAAGCCCATATAATATTTGTTCAAATTTGTAATATTGCCGAACACCGCCTCATTAGGACTGTAATATAAATTTGTTTCGGTAAATATGCATTTTTCTTGTTAGTTTTTTTTTTATTATTTAAAAAACCAGAATAAGAACCTAAAACCTATTTTATATATATATTTCTATTTTTGAAACTGACAATACATGGTGGAATTCCATTATAATAATATAATAAAACACATAAAACTTATTTCCGCTTTTATTTTTCCGTAACCGGTTTCAGCTTGTTAAAGCCATCTTCAGACTGGTACAAATTAATCTTAATCTACGGTTTATATACACAAAATATTGCGGAGGAGGAGGGGGGAGAGACTACAAGGGATTTATTCTATTACATGGGTTTTATTTACATTTGTTGCTAAGTCGTCTTTGACTGCCGACTTTCTAATTACTTTGGTTATTCTCAGTAAGCTTAATTACTTCTGGTTTGTATCTTACTTTATTGTTGTTTGGGGAATACCTTACAAGAAATATGAATTATTAACAACCTTATGTCGTTGTTTTCATTTCAATTCTTAATTAAAATCTTTATTATAATTGTGATGATATGAAATTTTGGATTGATGTGTTTTTATATATATATATATTCTGTTTATATATTATATATATAAACAGAACACATATTTTACTTAGAACATACGATTATTTCTAGATAGGCTAGATAGGTTAGAATCATTAGAATCATTAGAAATAACGCGCCTAACTAAAAAAATAGATAGTCAGAGCTTATTATTAACGAAGCTTCGGTGTAGCAAAACCTGGTTTGCGATCGTTATTAATTCAATAAAAGTGGTGTTTTACAAATTGTGTTTTCATTTAATATATAATGTCATACCACAAAGTGTTTGCTTCCTTCGTAAAGAAATAGACCCCAACTTCGTAATGAATAAGCAATTAGAATTATTTGCCAAATCTCCGCTCCTATATCCATTATAATTTTTAATTTTTATCGTATGTTCTAAGTAAAATAAGTTTTATATGTGTTTTATTATATTATTTTATATATAATACAATATCTTAATCAGATATGAAATATGTTTTTAGGTTCTTAGTTTGGGCCTTTTTCTTAAATGAAAAAAAAACCTAACTTAACAGCCATTCAAAAACTTGATACTTTATCAAGCTTTAAATTAATTAAAATTACTGATTTTGCTTCTTCGGTGACTGAAATAGTTGTTCCTCATTTTAATTAAACTAATAAAAGTGTTTTTCATTAATTTTGTGCGTATTAAGAAATACGTCCTTATATATATATATTTAATTTTGTTTTTTTTTTTTGTACAAAAGACTACACTTCTTTAAGGGGTTTCGCTTTTTGGCAAATACTTATAGAAAATATGTTTATTGTTTGTGATTAATAAACATTTAGGTGATGCGTATGTCTGTTTTTAACAGATCTGAATTTACTCAGAAATTCTTGATAATGATAGTTCTTAAGTTACGGCAGTGGCGGCTCGTGGGTCCGCATGTGTGTGGGGCACACATATACCTATCTATCTAATAAATAAAGCAGTAAAAACGAAAAAAAAATATAACAAAAGTCTTGCATATGTAAAAAAACAAATAATTTTAACACAATTTCTAATGTATTTTAATCATATAATATGTGAGGTACCAATATTCTTCAGCTACCCATATCCATTGAATAATTTTATGAATGTGAGATAAATAAGAAATAATATTTACCCCTTGAAGCATAGTGGTATCAAAAAGAACCCACCTTTTTTATCTTTTGCTGCATGGTGGGATGTAATTTATGCCACTTCGAAAAATTAAAACCACTTGAAACACAGCGGTTTAAATTATGTCCTGCCCACTCCAACGGCTAACTATGTCGGCCAATAGATGGTACATACGTACTTTTCGAAGTTTTCGAAATTCTGTGCAACACAAGCATTTTTTTTGTTTCAAATCTTGTGCCTCAAAGGCTTAATACGAGATTATTTGCCACGTTGAATACACCGGTTCTCGTCTGATCACCGAAGTTAAGCAACATTGGTCGCGGTCAGTACTTGGATGGGTGACCACTTGGGAACACAGCGTACCGTTGGCCTTTTTTTACCCTCCACTCAGCATTCACAAAGATGACATAGGTGCTTAGGCAAATAATTGTTCTGCGATTAAAAAATTAATAATAATAATGGACACGGGAGAAAAAAAAAACTTTTATCTTTTTCATTAAGTAATAACAAATAAATTATTACTGTATTATTAAGTATTTGATAATCTCGTTCTCTTTTAACGAATACGACACAATGGCACTGTTTTAAATATTTTTTTATCATTTTTAACCAATCTGTGAATAATCTTCTGCTAAAAATGAACATTTAGCATAAGTAAAAAAGCTATATCAATTCACACATTTCGTATGTAGTATAAAACTAACTAAGAATTGCGAGAAGTAGAAACAATTTTTTTCAATCAAGGGCAAAATATACTTGAGCCCGGTTCCCATACAAAACATTGCCATAGAAAAATAATGCAATACCGAATGCGCATGCGCAGAGGACCCAATATTCGGCCATCATTTAAGATGTGCCCCCGCTAGCAGTGGCAGAATCATAATTTGCCGCCCTTGTGATGTCATAAAAATAATGATGGTGTTGGTGGAAAAAAGGAATCATATGAAAGAGTGAAAAATATTTATTTCAAAACCAAAATAGTATACTTAAGTTTAAAATTTGACTTTTCGGAGCTTACGCGCAGCAAAATCTCTTCAATCTGGTCGTGTATAGTATAGCACAAGCAAATTTTGCCCCCCCCCACCTCGCTACGCCACTGCCCGCTAGCTAGAATGTGTCAGTGACCCGCTAGGTGAATTTCTCCATTTATAAAACGTGTCAACAGATGGCAGTAATTATTAGCAAAATTACACATCACCTTGTAACTTTGCCGCTAAATATGAACTCGATTGTTTGTATTTAAAGTATTCTTTTTAAGTAATTCATTAAAAATTTGTTGGGACACATGCTCGAGTGCCCTTATTGAATAACCGCCTATAATAAATGTTTTTTGTTACTTTTCAAAAGGGTTTAGATTCAGGTTATTAATTATTATACTGTGAAGATTACGGCATTCTGTTTTTCCGCTTTTATCAAAATTGCGAAAAATAATTTTCTATTACTCCTTCTCAAGTTCATTTTACCAACATTTTCTGAACACAACTTGGTGTGGCGACCTGCGAGTTTATTTCATTTAAATGATGCAATACAGCTTCTGACTGATGCTATCATGGTTAAAGATGTTTGGTATGACATTATTGTTTAAATTTAACTCATTCGGAGTAAAATTTATGTGTTATGTATAAATTGAGGTAAGAATACTCGCCAATTCTATATGTGTATGTACATATACTTCTGGCAAACGAAATAATAATATTTGTGAAGTTAATAACTCAGTTCGCGGTGTTGATGCCCACTGCAACCCACAATTAACAGAAATAGCGGCAATTCAAAGGAAATAACAACCAAAGGTAGGTTATATAAATTAGTTACAATATATGAATATTCTGTTTAATATTATTTCCATTGTTATGAAGCGCCTAAAATAGATCTTCGACATCATGTTGAAGGTTATAATGGTGATTTTGCCAAGGACCGACCGCCTACTCATAAATATACATTAAAAGTGTAAGATTATCCTTTTTGTCAGCCAGATAATTAACAAAAAAATCACTTGGGTGGTTGGTACACCATTTTTTGATATCATTAGTACTCGCATCAGTAACAGTCAGGATTGTTTAATTTTCTTCAAAAAAATTATCCTGTTAAACTACAATTAAATACTTCTTTTATAAATGTAAATTCACTTTGTGGCTTCATGATTTGATATTTATTTATTAATAGGATAATTATAGTTTTTACATTATGACTGGATAATACAACCATTTTTGATAGAGTGGACAAGTAGGCGGACTGTAGTACCCATTTTACTATCTACATCATTTTTTTGTTGTTGCTTTTTTGTAATTTCGGATACTGTTGCAATTCATTACGACGATTTTTTTTTACTGTTAATTTCACTGTTCAACATACATATATGATTTTTCTCTTTCTTTTCATAACGGTTTTAATTGGTAAAAATTTTACTGCAGTTTTTTTGCATTTTTTGTGTGAAAATGTATGAGGCGGTCTTCGGCAATTTTACTGTTAGAGCTTTGAAGATTTTTTCTTACAAGATTCAAAGAATATCCATAATGTGTCATTGTATATTTCACTTTAATGCGCTGTTTTAGGAATAAACTGATGGTGTTTATAATTGTAGATGTCTCATGGCTTTAAAAAAGGTGTGGGATAAACTGAAGCAAGATGACAATGACCATGACCAAGGAAGGGCTACCACCGAGGGCGTAGTTATCAAAGCAGAGCCCGGTGATGTCTCGGTGGACTCCCTTTTAGTGAAGGCGGAAGCGGTAATTGAGCCAAGCCCTTCAGGACTGGAAAGTTCGTAAGTACAACAAACATGCAAAATTTAATTTAACATTAGCTATCATCGGTGTAACCTCCACCCTCCAGGCTGCAGCTGAACTGCTCTAGAACCTACCATGTATGTTTCAAAGCTATTAAGTGCGTTTTTTTCCTCTACTACATCTTCCATCAATCTTCGCTGGATTATCTCTTATATTTGTCTCTCCTAATGTGACCAAGACATCCTAGTTTTTTGTACAAACATGCATAGATAGTTTCTGATGATAATGTTAATGTTTTGAGTGACTTGAAATATGCTTTATTTTGTTAAAGTTTTTTCTATTGTATTTTTATAGGTTTGATTCCAACGCACCATCGGTTTCAACGAATGTCACTGAAGTAAAAACCGAACTGACGAAGGATAAATTATTTTTCTTAGACAACTCGTGTGATAACAGTTGGAAATTGGTAATTTTTATTTTATTTATTATTGTCTTCTCAAACTTCTTATTTAGGGTACATTAATCAAAACAAAAAGTGTTTATACAAATTATAAATCAATGGTTTAAAGCAAAGATATTGTATCTCCATAAACATATTTCGAGACAAACGAAGTATAAAATGAGGATATCTTGGAAAATTTGATTTTAACACATTAAAGTATCTAAATATCTTTATATGGTATGAGTTAGAGATGCTATATTTAGACAAATTTGGGTTCTCCTCAGTCTACTTCATAACTCATTTTCGCCAAAAAGTGGAGATACAATGTCACTTCAACCTTTGGAATGCTGAGCAACCTGGCATAATATTTCCATAGTGTGCCGAGGGTAATATTTTCTGCCGTGCCCCGACTGACTCTTTCTGACTGACCTGCTTGTTTTTGCTAAATGATGTTTTTGTAAATTCTGCCGTCTTTCCAGATAATGTGTTTGGATATTTATAAAAAATGTCTATCATAAGTAGTTTCCCCAGAATAGCTACTTATATTCTCATATATACTAAAAGAAAGTATGTTTTTATGTTGCCCATCGGATACGCCGGCGTTCAAGGGAAACATATTTTGCATATCCGATGTGCAATCTTGGCGCACTAGAAGTTAAGCCGTCGAAATGTACATAATATTTATATGTATTTACAGTATGACTTCATTGAAATAATTCACCATGAATTAGTTGATTTTTGCTTGTTTAAGAGGAGTCTGAACTTATTCTTATGTTTCTTACAGAATCAAACCCCGGCTTATTTTGAAGTCGCTCCGACAGTTGAAGGCCTTCCAGAGACAAGTGTCTCAGAAAAAACCCCAATGCCTCTGCCACCTCCAACTTTTATGACCACAAGGAGGCACTTTAAAAGCCGATTGTCCCACGAGAAAACCAAAAAAGATTCCCTCTTTAGTGAACTCCAAGCGGTCGCATTTTCCCAGAATATTTCGGAAAAGATTCAAAATGAAATTTTGACAGAAAATTTGGAAATGGTGAAGGAGGAGAGACTTTTCTTGGAATCTCAGAGGGAAGAACTGGTGGCCTTTGAGAGAGCTCAGAGGGAGATTGAATTAGATATTCTGATTTTGGAAAGGAAGATGAAAGAAGAAATTTTGAAAAGAATGGAGAGTGGTAATTGTTTTTTTTATTTATTTTTTATTATTTAAACATTAAAGTATTTTAGTCTTTGTATATCTGCCATTTTCCTGTTTCCTTTTCGTACGGAGCTCATACTGGAATTAGCCAGCTATTGGATATGATCAGGCACCGCTTTGTACAAGCATTACTTCGAGATATTGAGGTTTGAAGTCTCTAAACTGGAATAAAAAATCGATTTATATTGTTAGTAATCCGGCTAACCAACATAAATCGATTTTTGATACCAGTTCGAAAATCTCAAACATCAGTATCTCGAAATAATGCTTTTGCAGGTTTGCCACTTTGGCATTGGCCCAATGATATCATGTCCCCGGGGAACTGGTGGAGTAGACAATGATTTCTGTAGTTTGCATTTGTCCACATTCACACTGAACATTCCCAGAGAGTGCTTGAGCCGCTCATGTCCGAACATTATGCAGTTAAATGTTATCAATGCTTTCTGAAGGAGAGAGGAAACTCTTGCATTTTAGTAGTGAGTTCCACTATATCGTCAGGCCAATGCCAATGTCGCGAATCTGCAAAAGCATCATTTCGAGATACATTTGAGGTACTTGAATTGGTATCAAAATATGATTTATTATTCGAATCTACAGATTTAATGGATATCAATGCATATGTAGTTGGTTGTAAAAACATCCATCGATTTTTGATGCCAGTTTTGAGACTTCAAACCTCAATATCTCGAGGTGATGTTTTTGCAAATTCGCGACTTTGACATTGGACCGACGATATGTTGCATAATGTATTATTTTTCCAAGCCCAGCTGCAGAAGTCCCATCAATCTACAAGGGAGTATTCCAACTGAAATGCAATAGTATTGCTCTTCAATTCAAAATGGCTTCGTAGATGTAGTTCCCAATGTCATTCTGCAATGAAATCTTGCTAATTTATAGCCTTTTTATATTCCATACATGATGCTCTCTTCCACTTAATATGCTGCATTCTTACACAATATCACATTATTCAGTTAACCGCCAATGTAATTCATACAATCTTCTGGTTGTTCCTCTCCAAGATTGATGTGCATATTACAAAGTATGTATTCCACGAGCCATTGTAACTGCCACTACTGCATCGAAATTTAATTGAGAACCTTTTTCCAATTCAGGGAATATTATTTTCAACAAGCAACACTGTCTTTATAGTGCTGATTAGTTTATTAAATAATTAACAGTATTCTGCCCATAGCCTTGTCTAATATTTGATATAAGTATGTCTCTATATATCGGACATAATGAACTGTAGCCAGTGGATATGCCACTCTGGGATTTAGTGCCATGATAATATATGCTGTTTTTTTTTTGCAGGTTGTCAATGTTTTTGTAGCTGTCCTTGCACTATTATTCCACCACTCAATGATAATGAAATTTGCATGGACTGAAGCGGTGAAAGAACTCTTAACTTTTGGTATGGGAGGCTAGCCTGAAACTGCAGTTTAGTAAATTATTGTTTGTACGTTGAAATACTTTGTACAAATTGTCTTATTATATGTATAAAGAAACTTATTAAAATAATTTTTTGTATTTGATCCATCTTTTAATACTGTTTGTGCATTTCTGTTGTATCCTATTAGTTCCATGGAGTATTCCTATTTCAAAGGTTGCATTGGCACGGCAACCATGAAAGATGAGCAAATCATGGGTAATATTAGTCACCTAACTGGTTTCAATAGTGTAAGAGGGCTGACAATATTGTCAAGAATTACTAAAATAGTTATGATTTTTGTTGTGTGTCACCCTCATTGCATTTTTAAAACAACTTTTGCTAGAAGAATATTATTATCGATGTTTAAAATGGTTTGGATTCTTGCATTCGCTCGCAAATCCGACATTATAAACAAACATTCCGAACAAATTAGAGTGGTGTATTAAAAATATTTATCGTTTTCAAAGATCTCTGATTCAGTCGGATGCCAATTTTTTCCTAATAATTTTGGGAATTTACCCTTGAATCTCAAGGGAATTGTGACGAAAAAATATAAATTACTTGAACAATAATTTTAGAATACACAGATTGATTTCACGCTACCACTATGCTGGTGGATTTTTAAGATCATTTGTGAGATTTTTAAAGGTTAACACAAAAAAAAATCTTTCGTTTTTGTTCATTTAAATATGTAAATCGGATAAAAGTTAATAAAGGTCTATAAAAATCAGCTTTTTCTCCATGTGAAATGAAGATTAGACTTTAATTTTTATTAACTAATATTCCCGGAAATAAAATATTATGTTTGTAAGAATAACATAAATTACCATAAATATTGAATCTTTTTTTCTTTATATAACAACACAAAGAATCAGATCGGTGGGCGCTTTGGAGCGAAGATCGAGAAACGGATGCGGAAACTTATGTGTGGGAGACGCTATTGACTGGTCTAAGTGATTACTTATTCTATACATACAAATATATTTGTACAGCGTCCTTGAGGTGATTTTTCGCAAAAACTACACTATGCAAATCATCCAAATATTATTATTACAACCAGGACCTATAGTTAGCGACTAACTACTGAGACTTTAAATAGTTACATCTATTACTTATAGCAATCAATATACAACTAAGAATTATAACTAGCGACTTAAAACTAATACATATTTATGACCAGCGGGTCAATTCACAATACTGCTACATATATGACTTAAAACTAGTGACCTATAACTATCATAAATATGTATGTATTTACATTGACAAATACATGCTATGATTATTGCCCATGCTGTCAGTGGTAAAGCATAAATAATGTTTAGTGAGTGAATCTGAATAGTCGGACTCTTCCCAACCTTCCTCTACCCCTTTACCCTTACTCCCATAACCTCACCAAATGAGAATGCTAGTTGAAACTTTTTATATCTTGTGAGCATTTTTAAGGTAATTTCTCTACAATTCTATTTTTTCCTGGTTTTGTACAGCTCCTTTGCAATAAAAATTGGTCAAGTATTAATACGATCTTTATATTATGAATGTTTCAGTGAAAAGCGTCCAGCCCGCAGTGATCTGATCGTGCTGGTCGCCCACAACGATGACCCGACGGACCAGATGTTTGTCTTCTTTCCGGACGAGCCCAAGATCGGAATTAAGACCATCAAGACCTACTGCACCAGGATGCAGGAGGAGAATATTCACAGAGCCTGCGTTGTGGTACAAGGAGGTGCGTTTATTTTACACCTGCTTATCTCCCTTTGTGTACAGAGAGCCATGTTCTGGAATAACCAAACCTGTGTCACGTTTCAAGAGAGAGAGATCCCAGAAAAGAGCTTAGGATATTTTATACTCTACAATACATAGTGAATTCTCCTGACCTATTTTTGTGTTTATCATTGTGAACTAGTCCTTTTCCATGCATGATTGACAATTCTACGGTTGCTCATCTCTGAGATATTAACATAGAGGTCTCATGCGAAGCTAGCTGGCGGACCCTGTTTGTCGTCCCCTAACAGCGTGCACAGAGATTTCACTGATTTGTAGAATTACGGACTACTTTCTTGGTCACGATTGATTCAGAGATGTGGCCATTGAAATGGAGCATCCTTACTCGGCTAATTGAAATGAAATTCATACTATGTGGGTTGTAGGAAGAGTCCTACATTTCTAGGGTCAGTTGGGAAAAAAATAAAGAGATTTATAAAAATTATATTTATTATGAATCCATCCCGTTAATTAGGCTCAATAATTATATGATATATTTCTTTTATTTCTAGTGCAATTTCGGAACCCGCAGAAAAGAGCTCCAACAATAAATTAAAAATAATAAAACACCTTACAACTCAATATTTTGATGCCCACCACATTTTTAATTCCTTAGAACAGGCAATATGTCTAGCTAGGAATTAATATCAGGCAAACATAATGCAACTTCAACTTACATGTACCTCAATTGATGATAAATTACTATGTTTTGCAAATACTAATGTTCCCAATGTAATTTAAAAAATAAAAATTCATATAAATAATAATTTATATATATATTTACACCATTAACACTACAATCCTAGAGTCTTGATCGTCTGCACTTTTGTCAGTCTCCTACTGTTTCCCTCCAGTCAATCATAATTGTATTACCGCTTGATTTTCCTGGCTGCAATAACAATTAATTATGTAGTTCAACCTATGATAGGATAATAAGATGGAAAAAACATGTACATATTTAACATTTTTTGTTTAATATTTTCCAGGAATGACCCCTTCAGCCAAGCAGTCCCTAGTCGACATGGCCCCCAAATACATCCTAGAACAGTTCTTAGAGTCAGAACTCCTCATTAATATTACGGAGCATGAACTGGTTCCAGAACACATTGTGCTCACACCGGATGAGAAGGCCGAACTTCTATGCAGATAGTATCCTTTATCAAACAATATTTTAACATGCATTCATACGTCGGGAGTCCCGAAATGTCTGAAAAACCAAGCCTTCCATTGATATGCTTGGTGTAACTTTAAGTGACCAGGGGCTCCGTCGAAGCCAGAGTAAAGTTAGCTTATGAAAAGCTGGGCGTACTGTACAGAGCCCCGCCACAGTTATTTTAATAGTACACAACTGCTGACCCTGTACAAATCTCAAGTGCGCCCCACTGTAGAATTTGGCTGCCAGGTTGGGAGTCCCAAAATATCTGAAAAACCATTGACTCTGTGCAGAAATGGGCGGTCCGATTGATAGATTCGCCTATCTTAACAAATGGATTGCAATCTTTGGAGCACAGGCGTCAGGTGGGAATGCTGTCCTTGTTCTGCTGGTGTTTCAATGGAAGATGCTTTGAGGAACTAGCGTCGTTGATCCCTTCGGCGCCGATCCACAGTCGCGAAACACGCCAAACGCTCTCCCAACATTTGTACACGGTTGACATTTGTCATATAAGAATGGGTCGCTTCTACGACTCGTTCTTGTGTTCAACAGCCCGTCTGTGGAATGATTTGCCAGCCTCTGTGTTTCCTCCCTCCTACAACATGGGACTCTTCAAGACCCAGGCTCACTCATTCCTATTCTCTAAAAGACCCTCCGCACAGCATCCCCAAAGATGATATAAGACTAGAGGGAAATTAATTCCCTCAGGGCCTCCTGTGTAAAATAACTTTATTGTGTCATTTTTAATTAAAAGAATTTTTTTTTTAAATTATATTTTTTTATTTATTATATTATTTTTAAATGAATTAATTGTGAAACAACACAAATTAATTAAATAAAAATTACTTGCGCACGCCGGGATTTGAACCTGCGACCTGCGGATTTGTAATCGAGAGCCTTACCCCTTGACCATGGAGGCCGTCAAAATCGAATAATGAGAAATCTTTTGTGTAAACCTCTATTCAATATATAAATATCAATATATTTCGGAATCGAAGCTTCCCTCATCAGGATACAACGTATACTTTGCATAATTCTAGAAAATATAATTTAAAAAAAAAAATTATATCATCGGAGACCAAATGCCATCTATATTTTTTACTCCAAATATGTTCAGGAATCATTGGTTAAAGTTTTTCAGGTACGTGCTGTTACATTTTGTATGCATTTATTATTTTTGCAATTTGACATAGAACAGAAAAACCTTAATGCCTAAGGGAATATGATAAGTATTGATTGAAAGTAGGAAAAATTGACAATATATTACAACCTTTCAAGTATGTCATTCCCAGACTTGGTATTTTCTTTACCAAAGAAAAGACCATCGTTTTTGACTCCATTTTATTTTTTTCGTAATTAATGTAGGCATTTGACTATAATAATAACGTATAGTAATACTCTAAGGGTCAGATTTTTCAAACTTCGTCGGCCAGGCCGAAAACGACCCAAGCTCCCTTTTCATTCAAAACACTTCAGTTTGCACAAAAATGAATGTCACTTCGATTCCGTCGGTCGTGTCTCGCGAAAGTCGATTGAATCGCCCGTCGACTTTCAAATACCGCAAGGCTCATTTTGGCTAAGTGAGTCTGTTTCGATAACTCTAATGAATCCCAATTCTGGACTGACGGCGAAGTTGAGGAAAATGAGGTGAAGGAATTGCTGCATAGAAACCGGGAGGATGCCACGGAAATAGAAAGATGCCTACCTGGTTTGTGGATCCTTCGAAATTATTCACCTCACTGAACTTCACTTCTCCAGAATTGGCAGCTGCTTAATTCGCGACGATGGACACTCCTGACATCCCGCGACAAGCGTTTATCTGGAACTGCAGGCACTCTCTCTCCAGTGACATATTAGGGATCGGGTCAGGGTAAGGGGGGGGGGGAACTAATTGACAATATTGAATTTTAATATGCCAAAACAGCTCATATGTTTACAAAAACCACTTTATTTCCACAGAAATTCATTCAGATACTTCCCAGCCATCTCACAATATCACTCAGATGGTGATGCCATAGTTCCATTGGTTCCGGCTAGTTGAATTCTAGTGCCGTATCAATAAAAATATACGTAAAACTAAAAACTTTGATATATGTGCATAAATGTGGAGATAATCTTTTGTACCCAGTGAGCCGGCTGCCTATTGCTACTGTAGGGTTTTTATTTATTTTTATTTCAAAGAATCGTAAACTGTGTTTTAAGTTCTAGTGACACTTGCTGATGGCAATCTTATATTCAAGTACGCTCACTAAGGTAATGGAAGGTATAAGATGGAATTTGGGCAGAGACGGAGGGGGATAAAAACTTTGATTGAAAAAAATCCTCTATATTCAACTTTCCATTTTAAAATATTACTAATTTCTAACGTAATTTCTAGAGCTTACATCGTGGACACTGTTGTAGTGGCTTAAATGCGGGACAGCCGAAGTTTCGCCTGGGAAGCTTTTTATAATTATTATAACTTGGAAACAATCGAAATAACACTTCATGACTCGGAAACTGTCAACACAAAACCTAAACAATAAGGAACTTCAGTGAAAAATATGATGAATTTAAAGATATATGTTCATCTCTGAGTTAAAGTTTCTAAGAACTTACATAATCTTATTACCCATAAATGAATTTAAAAATATACATGTTTTGAAAACGATGCGTTCATCGTCAAGCATATATGTATATTAAATTATTACCTATGTTTACTTATGGTTTACTATGAATAGAATTCAAAATTATGTACGGTAAAACTCCCTTGTGTTGACATTTGACATTCTAACCTCAAAACCGACCGGCAATAGATTTGGAGCGTTTTGGCGGCCTTTGAAAAATTGAACCTTTGTAAATTATTTTATCCATGAAAGCTAACTTTAAAAAAAAGAAATATACCGGTATTTAAGTTTGAACGTCAGTAGTGAATAAAAAATATATATTATTATATTTGACAAGTCAAAGCAATTTTCACCAATAAAATGTAGACATAATTTGTCTCGACGCCACCTATTGAGGGATTTAGCCGTTACAAGCCTTTCTTATACTAATAAAGTTGGTTGTTTACAGGTGAAATATAATAAAACAGTAATTATTGAATGAAACACTAGTATATATTGATTAACTTGGCGGGTTTGCGATAAGCCGACGTAGCTCAATGGTAGAGCATCTGAACGGATATTAGAAGGGTGCAGGTTCGAGTCCTGTCGGCGACATTTATCTTTTCTCGGAAAGTTTTTTTCAATTTGGATGAGTGTTTCAGGCTAATAATTATTGTTTATAAAAATAAATAAAAATATATATTCGACTGGAGTTACTTATTGCAAATGAAAATTTTCAAATGACGCTTTTGCGTTAGAAGCAATAAGGAAATTTCCCCGAATGGTTTCTGAGACCACGATACGGTGGAAAAGTTGTAGACTTAAACTGAAGATTTTAATGGAAAACTTACAGAGAAGGGTTAAAATATTAATGAAGTTGGCTACAAACGTCTTTTCTCTACATGAATATGAATTTTACAAAAGGAATAAAAAATAATCACCGTTGAAAAAAATATTTGGATTATTGTTTTACATATATCTACGTCGTGTTAAAAGTGAAGGTAAATTTACGATATTTTTACAACGACAACAAGATGGCGGTAATTTATTAAACTATGTAAATAATACGTGAACAGCTCAGCACAGGTTCTCCTAGTGAGGCGTTCTCGGTACGCTATTACATATTAATAACTTACAGTACATACACATCATTCTATATAAAAATTGCTTATTTTATAAAAATTGTTGGTAAATAAATAGAAATAAATGATAATTTCTTCAAAAGGTATTCACTTTATGGCGTCATTATTAATAAATGAATTAAAATTACTTTGTAATCACAACTTTATTAATTTATACATGTATTTTGTATATTCCCGATGATAATATGTTGATATGTATATATTAATAAAGCGGTGATTACAAAGTAATTTTGAATTCGTTTAGAAATAAATAAATTTAAAATAAATAAAATTAAGTGGTATTGAAAGTTGACGGTCGATTTTCTTTCTTGTAATTTTACTAACTTCTGAAGGACTATTGTGGTGTGGGGAGTAGTATTTAATTTACATCAGAAAAAAAAATTACGCGCAAGTCTTCCAAGTGTATATCTTCTGGAATAAATTGTTAAAAATTAATAGTCTGAACTGATGGAGGACAATTTCGTGGAATTAAAGATCAGAAGTCCAGTTCTGGATTACTCTATGCTACCTAGCTTCCCAAGAAAGAGAACATGAAATTGAGGGCCTTACATTGGATTTAACTATAAAAAACGTACATTAATCCATAAACGTCCTTGAAACAACAGAGAGTTTCATTATAATGCCAAAAGAGAAGATACGCATTGTGTTTATTTCAATATAAAGCTAAAGTTTAGTTGGATCATGCTGAACGGAAAATCATTGTAAATTTGCATAAAAACAAGTAATGATAATATTATTCACTCGTCGCATTTCCATATTCCATACAAACTTTCATTAATCGACTTTACTAACACGCACCAGAGATGTCGAATAGATATTCAAATCGGCATCCCGAAGTGGCTTCAGGGGGCTTGTTTATAGGGTTAGTTTCCCTTGTGAAATCAATTTCCTTTGATCTCACGCCCAAACAAAGCCTTTCAGATTACGCGTGGTGGAAAACAGTCGCCGCTTTAGTCTTTAAACTGTGATGGTTTGAGGACTATGGGCATCGAAGGGTTCTTGGGAAAAACAGCGTCCCGGCGCCCGGCTGAAAGCCTTCAAAAAGTAACACTCGAGTGGTCTTGAATGAAAGTAAGTAATACGGAAATACCGATTCTCATGAATTATCCAGAATCAATTAGAAATGTTTGGTTAAATTGTTGAAATGATTCAGGATGATACGTTAGATCATCTTATCTTATATAACCTATTATTTTATTGTGTTTCTTGGGCATTAAGTATGTAACAATTTGTGGACATTTTGTTTTAAGAGTTTTATCCACTATGTACTTTTGTAACTTAATTTTATTACTGTGCTACTGGTTTTGACACATCTGTGTCATTCATTGGCGTTCTTTATTTCTTTTTCATTGGTTCAGTTTACGAAAAGAAAAAATTAAAGCAAAATATTTTAATAATTTAGGACCACTGGAAATTAGAAAATTCCTAAATATTAATTCAAGCATATTGAAAAATCAAGTAAATTTATCGTATTTAGATGTTTCTTTCAGAAAACCCCCAAATTACCCCTTTCCCTTTGGTCGGCTCCCACTCTAATCTATGTCCACCTATCCCATGTCTATCATTATTTTGTATCTTAGTTTAGTCTTAATATATTTCTGACGATGGAGGGGTACTTCCGAAACCGGTCGATTATTATATTAAATTGAAGTGGTTTACAACAAATTTATACGTTTACATTATAAATAATAAGTCTATCACGTCTTTTGCTATAGTAAAGTGCCGCAAAGTGTACATAATAATCGTATCACACAAATCATCCGGCTAACAACTTACAGTTCAATATAACATTCTTCTCGAGATTGCGTAAAATCTCAGGATTTCCTACGTGTCTCTAAGACTTTCCTCGCAGTTCTATCGCTGTATATTATTTACCCTGTCACGAGCAGACGACCAAATCGATAATAAATTATACCCTTATTTTCAGGGGGGAGAAAGCAAGATGACATCTGCAGTGCTCACGGAGTAGGATGGCATTTTATTCACAATGGAGTGCTTCAGCTCCATTGATATACAATTTACGAAGGGATTCGCTAGCAAACTACCGAAAAATTACAAAAAAAACCAACAGTAGGGTAGTCTCTCTCGATAAGTCTGATGCCCATTATCGATTTCTAAATTTCAGTACTAACTTAGTACTGACTTATGTCAATTTAGAAAACAGAGGTTCGTGATATTTTTATGAAAATTACTCAACCGGTATCGCTGAAAATAGCACAGTTTATTCTTATTAGTGCCGGGAAGGTTTAGAGAGTAGTTTGAATGTAATCCAATATACAAAACTGTTGCTATAACGTTTTAAATTTAGTATGAAACACATTGAACCCGCCATATTGAGGTTAGCGCATAGATATACCACCCTGGTTAGCCACAGATTACATTTTCAAAAGAAGGTTTGTTTGGGTAGAATATTTTCAAAATGGAAAACACAAGTAGGTACCTAATTAAGATCTTTATTATTTAGATATGTTATGAAAAAATAAAATTTTAAGATGAATGCTTCTTTGTTTAATTATTTTTATAAACAATAATTATTAGCCTGAAACACTCATCCAAATTGAAAAAAACCTTTCCGAGCGAAGATAAATGTCGCCGACAGGACTCGAACCTGCACCCTTCTGACATCCGGTCAGATGCTCTACCGTTGAGCTACGTCGGCTTATCGCAAACCCGCCAAGTTAATCAATATATACTAGTGTTTCATTCAATAATTACTGTTTTTATTATATTTCACCTGTATTTTATTATATTGCTTCTTTGTTTATTTGTTTAGAGATAGTAATAGTCGTCACAAGGAATTAATTTCGTCGTCAAATCAATTATGGCACCCAAACGACAAGCGAGAATTCACAACTTCATAACTCTATTAAAAAAAAAATTCCGAGAGATACGGGCACACATCAGCTAGTTGATAATAAAATATTTTAATACTCAAAAACATATGAAGCAGGTGAAAACTGCAAAAGGGTCCCAAATAACCGGGACTATTGCATTCTCAATTGGAGCATGATGTGAGTTCTGAGGCTGGTGAGGTTGGGGAGGGGTAAGTGGAAGGGTGGGAAGTACCTGGGTATTCAGACCTGATAACTTCAAGCAAAGTTTCGATTCTAAATGGAGGTTATATTGAGAGAATCTATCACTCTTTAATGTATTAAGTTGTCTGTACGGTGATGAATATGCTTCCGAAGAATTCCGTTAGCCGCATATAGACAATGACGTATTGTCAACGTGAGAGATGTTCATATTGGTGACTAATCTGTTCCAACTGAATAAAAACTGACAGTTCCAAGGAATTCAAGTATGTATGCACGTAAGAAAAAAAAATTTTGTGTAAAAAATTTCAATTACATAGACCAGTGGTAGGCAAAGTGCGGCTCTCGACTTTGGCTCCTTAAGTGTGGCTCTGGCACAAAAATCCACGAGCAGGCGCAACAGTCTTGTCTACAGTGGTCGGAGCTAATCGTGTCTGTAAATCGCGGGCGCCTTTCACAGGTACCTTCCTGATGAATAAAGTTGTCTTATTCTTCATTCACCTGCACATCCAATAGGTACTTTTGTCATCAATTTGTTTCACTTTCCGAGCCTGCTGAAGCATCGCCAAGAGTCAATGGAGGAATTATTTTGTCCATTGACAAACACTATTTCAAAACAACCATTTTAAATATGAGGGAAGCATATCTCAGCAGGTTTCAGGAATTTAAAAACAGTAGAGCGACCTCAGCATGTGTAAAAAACCCTCTTAATGCCACGAAAACAGATTTGAAATTTTCTCCTTTTGGCATTGACATTGGTAACTTTGAAATACAATTGCTGGATTTAAAAAAAAAACAAGGAATTATGGAGCTCTAAATTTGAACGTCTTTATGTTGATTTGGAAATACTGGAGAGGGAACAAATGTGAACTTAGTTCACATCACAAGTGGTCTGCTTTGAAAGACCTGGAGAAGGAAGACATGATCATGTTCAACCCCTGGAATAGTATGACTCTTATGATCAGCTGAAAAAACTCTCGTTTACTCTTCGTTTCCTTTTTGGTTCTACATATTCTACAATATTTTTCAAGCATGAATTTTATCAAGAGTAAACTGAGAAGTCGTTTTATTGATGAGAACCCGGAATCGTGTCTAAAATTAAAAACAACAATACACAAACCGGACATACTCAAACTTTCCAAGGAGATGCAAGAATATTGTTTGTATTAAGTGTTTGTCAGTCATTGTCTTGATTTAAATTTATGGATACCTTACTTTTATACAATTTTTTATCAATAAATAAAATCATTATAATGTACGAAATCAAGTTTTATTCAATATACCCGTAGATCTAAAATTATAATAACGGTTTACTAAATTAATAAATAGATTTGGCTCTCAAATTTTTTTAATCGTTGTAATGTACATATTTGGCTCTTGGTGAAAAAGTTTGCCGACCACTGACAAAGACGTAAGCATACCGTTAATAACGCTCTGTGAACACAAATTTGTAGCCATGTACATATTGTAGATAGTACACAACAGTTGCGCGTTTCGCTCTATGACCAATGGCTGTAATAGCAACTCTATGGCTGTGTGCAGTTTTTGACGATTTTTTCTATTCGAACGGTCAGAATTTTTCAAAACTTAGATTAAAATATTTACGTTATTGAAACCCTACGGCATCGCAGGTAGTAGTAGAGAATACCCATAAGGAACACAATCAATTGATAAAACCATAGAAAAATGAATAGTCAATAATACGTTCGTAAATGTTAATTCGAGATAGTAGGTAAAAAAGGGTTTCTTCAGTAGATTTGTTAATTCATTTTTTCCTCCACAGATGGCGGAACCCAAAAATGTATCTTTTCATGTTAGCCTTTAACCTAGCGGTAGTGTTTGAAACAAAAAACAATTTATTAAAAGGGAAAACATTTAGTGGAAGGATAACATCATGCCCCTAATTTAAAATCGAACATTTCATAATCGTGCAAAAATTACTAGTAGTGCAGTCTCTGTGACGGTCCGTTAGGGAATTGTCAAAAACCGGGTGCAGCAAAAATGCAGGAAATGTTTCACGATATTTCCTCCATCGACTTTCTGACGAGTCTGCAGTGATTTGTAACCGCCAGTAAATTGTCGGTATTGCAGATTTCTGTTATCACATTTACCGCTGAATGTTATCGGATTCAAAGTCAAAATCGAAAAATGTCGAGTGAATCAAGTGAAGACGAGGCTCTGAAATGCTATTTATTCCTTCGAAAGAGACAAAAAAGGAGGAGGTTTTAGGTAAACCTCTACATAGAACGTAACATCCATTGTAGGTTATTTATTGCTTCCAGAGAACTGTCCAGAGATCATGTGAAATTCCGACAAATGTACCGAATATCAAAAAAAAACATTCCAAGAACTGATCCAGCACGTTACTCCAAATATAAGAAGTCTTGCTATTGCACATCAAACTTTCTCCGTTGTCGCCTTTACTGTATACTCGTATGGTGGTAATTTATAGTTATAAAGGCGTGCATATTTCTCTACCTCCATTATTAGCCGAAAATTTGTACCCGCTCCATGTTTGAATTCAAAGGATGGATGGCGCGTTTACGCTAACGTTTATCGAAACGCAGTGCATATATTTACTGGGGGCGTGTTTACCGAGAAGCTACTGAATTGTTGTCCCGCTTGTGGTATAACAGAAGTACGTCGCACCGCTCCCGCTTTCCCCCCGAGTCATGAGCTAGTGCCCATTGAAATGTATAGCGAAGTTCCCTGTCGGTATTACGCATGAGGTTTATGTCGATTCCCTACCGGACCATCAGAGAGTGGCCTTACTATTCAGAGCTTTTACTGCAAGCTGCGTGGCTTTGTGTTGTGTATCCCGCTAAAAATACTAGATTGAGGAATTCAAATTCCCATTAATCACGTTGCAAATAAAATCATAAAATTATCAATAGAAACAATTTTTAAATGTTACACGATTGCGACAAAAAAACATTTACAAATTTTTGGAAAAAAAACATTTTTATTAGAGATTTTTCTTTTCTTTTTTGGTTCGTTTTTCTAAGGGCACAGCTGTTCAGCCTTTATGGACTGTATACCACTGGTACATACGTACAACTAATAACCGTTTGGGTACTTACGAAAACGGACAGTGTGATAGCTTGTACGTAAATGGTTATATTAGCTCTATGCAGATGTCTACGAGTATAACTGATACCACGCTGTGCATGCGAAGACCTTTAACTCTTCTCCATGAAAACAACCAAAAACTATAACTTTAATACCAAATCGTTAATGTATGCATTTGGGTTTAAAGAAAAGCAATAAATTAACCGTCACTAAGCCCGGACTTAGGATCAGCTGGAGCTGGAGCATATGGAGGTCAAAACTGATCATTTATCAGTATTTTCAAGAGAGATTTTGAAAACTTGCGTTATTCTGTGTTGGGGAGGCATCACTGGAAGAATGCTCTCGGCCGATGGCCGCATACGCCGTTAGAATGATTTGATACTTGAGATCAAGTGCAGGCAATTTGCAGTTAAATGCATTAAGAAGATATAAATTGAATGCACATATTTAACATTAATATATAATTAGTATTCCCGTTGCTGGAATGAGTGACGCAGTTTACAAGATATAAGGCACTTGATAACCCTCGCACTGAAAATAATGAATACAATTGAAAAATTGATAAAAATAATGACTTTGATACTTGAGACATAAAAAAATAATAATATTATGATGTTTTTTTTATAAACAGCAATGTTTTCCGAGATATTAACTCTCTCAGAATGTAAAAAAATTAAAATTTCATAAAAATATAACAAACCATATGGCATATTGACTTATTTTCGATAGTTAAACAGAAATATTAAATTATTTTTATAAACAATAATTATTAGCCTGAATCACTCATCCAAATTGAAAAAACCTTCCGAGAAAAGATAAATGTCGCCGGCAGGACTCGAACTTGCACCCTTCTAATATCCGGTCAGATGCTCTACCATTGAGCTACGTCGGCTTATCGCAAACTTGCCAAGTTAATCAATATAAATATATACTAGTGTTTCATTAAATAATTACGGTTTTTTATTATATTTCACCTGTAAACAACCAACTTTATTAGTATGAGGAAGGCTGTAACTGCTAAATCCCTCAATAGGTGGCGTCGAGACAAATTATGTCTTCATTTTATTGGTGAAAAATGTTTTGACTTGTTTCAGGCTAATAATTATTGTTTATAAAAATAATTGTTACCCTTTGCGCTATGCACAAAAATCTTGTCTTAAAAACTTTAGTTTATCAATTAAGAAATTTTAAAGCTCCATAGTTTATGACGGAAGTGACGTTGGGCGCTGAATGTGGTAACCTAGAAATACAGGAAAGAGACAGTTGTGCAATTTTTAGGGCTTGCCGTTTGAGTATTTGCTAAATTCTGTCGATTAGTATATAAGGAACGAGTATCTAAAATTTTTATAATTAAGTGCGGATTCCATTGCTAAGGAAGCCACTGTTCGCGGTCCGTTAATGATATTCCTGTTCCAGTTAGAGACTATTTTCACTCTTGTAAAAAGTAAATACAAACTCCATTCGTACTCTGAATGGAAAATATCTTCTCTAACAAAAGGTCATCAGTACTCAATAATACAACCTTTTATACCTGTCAAGCCCTAGTTTCATAAATACACTTCCATGCCAATAGAATATATTTCCTCCATAACTCGAATGAGACTAGGTCACACTTCTTGTCTTAGTCATCTCGCCAGGTTCCATATAGTCAGCTCGCCTTACTGTGATTGTGGGTCAGAGGATACTCTGTACCATCATTTCTTTGAGTGTCCTATCAATGACCAATTTCTAAACTTTATGCATGAATTGGTAAAACTTAACTCCCCCCAAATTAACAATTATGTTTATAAAAATGGCATTCAAATTTAAGACATTGAGGATTAAAAACACATAAATTTACACCAAGAACAATCTGTACTATTAAAATCTAAGTTAAACATGGCCAAGATCGCCCTTAATGGGTGAAAGCCATAAACTCAGCAACAAAAAGTTTTATCGTTTCTGGATAATTAATTAAATTGAAAATATTGATGTAATTAAAGATTTAAACGATTCTTTGTCTGATATTTCGAGTTGGCTATTTCAAGAGAGAATTGAATGCGGCATTTAAGAAACGCCTGTTGATATCTGAACTGCCGAGATCGATTAAGTAGTCTGAACGTGGTATACTTGATGTTTTCCAATTAAACCCACTAATCATGAAGCGTCATTGAAAACGCTTATAAAAGATACTAATAGGATTCGTGTGATTCAGATAACAATCGGATATAAAGATTAAACGGTGGATTTGGTATTTATCTGAACACCGAAACTTTAATACGGTCCTGTAATCCTTATCAAAGTATATTGTTTCCGTGTTTCCGCCCCTTTCAAAAGAATTACGAAATAAACAGAAGCATTAATCTCGTGACTCATAGTTGTTTTATCGGTGATGGTTTGGTATGGAAATGAGTTTTCTTTGTTTACGTGTTTCAGACACCGATGCATCATTTTAGTTGAGAAGGAAGAGACAGCCAGCCATACATTGGAAACATTTAATCTAAGCAGATTAATAAGCAGTGCAATATTTACCTGAGTTTGTTAAGTCAATTAGACGAAGAAATCTCTTGGAAAAACCCCGAACTCTGCTCTTCACAACTTCACTTGATTTATCGATTAATTTTCCAACACACTAAAAATCTATGCAATATATCACATGAACGTCAGTAAAATCACGACACAGCCAATAAAACTTAATTTTTTTTTAAATGTATAAAGAATGTCCGCAGATTTGGTCTAAGAGTGCGTTAAATACGAACCGACGCCTAAAATACTTTCGTGTTTGTACACAAATCGACAGTTATCAGTTATAAGAAGGTACCACACAAGTCGAACTACGTAGGAAGCTCCTCAGAACACAATGTCTTTAGATTAGCCGAGGACCGCTTTTAAATACGTGATGCGGCGTAAACAATATAAGATGGAGGCTGCCGGCAAGCGGGAAAAGCTTTCAAAATCCAACGAAGAACGATCTCTGGCGGATCTCTCTGATGAAGACGGTCTAAATGTTTTCTGTTCGATTCTGTGAGGTTCAGTTCATGACAGCAGTGTGGGTGCCATCGCCAGCCTGTGTTGTGTTGTGTTGCAGGTGCTGGGAGCGAGGGTCGACACGTCCGTTCCCAACTGACTCTCGCTGCGGACTGACTAGTGACTGGTTTCGGTTGGTGTGTGTGGAAGAGGACTGGAGGAGATTGGAGACGGCTGCCTCTAGCGACTAGGTAGAGCGGCGCGCGCCTTTACGTTGTATAGGGTAAAGCTGCGAGCACAAGGTGAGCTTTCAGAGCGTCCAGAAACTTCTAGAAAAGTCTAAAAAGAAACTGAAAAATGCGTACTGTTTTAGGGATAGAGCCAAGTAATAAAAACAACTTAGTTATTTAATGTATAACGTTCACATTTGTTTATTTGTTAAAGAAATTAGTATATCCATGATTTGATCTGTCAAATAACCAACTGTGTTTGAACTGTCACCGAGAGAGGGACGTCTGAGAGGGATACTTTATTAAATCAAAATAATGCTAATATTATTACGCAGTACGATAAATATTATGTTTTTAAAGAGAAAAAATATTTTTAAAATTTTAGCATTTATCAAAATCATATAAAAAATATGAGGTTTTTTCTGACCATCATGCGTATGTTTTAAAAAAAAATTAAAACTTTGAATGTACTCAAAAACTATGTTTTTTTTTTAAATATATAAAAAAAATTGAAAAAGAGATTTAATAAACTTTAATTTTATTTTATTTTAAAAAACGTACCGAGAAATGATTGCTATTATTTTTTCTCCACTTTTAAAATTTATTTTCTGATTTTTAGCATTTTGTAAAAAAATACGTAGGACGGACTGAAAAGGTCAAATTTCGGTTTTAATTTTAACATAAATATTTTTGATTTTAAAACCATAAGGTTTATCGTATTGTGTACTAATATTATCATTACTTTGAATTAATAAATAACCCTCTCCCCCCTAATTGAATTTTCCCTTACAATAAATGCATAACAGTTATAATTACTCCTGGAAGCTCTTCACGTTCATCAAAAATGGTTGAATCAAGATTACAGAAAATGCAATTCACGTGAACCATTCATGGAAAAAGTATTAGTAGACTCTTTTAGATTGTTTTTTTCTCAGTGATCGACAACAAATCTGTAAATTTGGAAACAAAAAGAAAAGAGAAATACTTTATCGTAGTTTGTCTAGATCAACATACAGAAATTATCGACAAAAAATAAATTTATTTCATTTTATTTTAATGCCTTGATATTTCCTTGATTTTATTGGTAATAAATAAAATAATATATATTTTTTGAATTCTAACATAAATTTATTATTGAATATTTAAAAATAATTTTGTTTCTTATTTTTATTTTGTCAATTATTATCACAAATTTATTTAATTTCTTAACTACTCTCATCTCTTACTGTTATTTTTTGTTTATGCTTTTAATTTTTCCATTCTTACGTTTTTGTTATTTTTCTATGTTTATAATTTGTCTATTCTTATTATTATTCTTTGTATTTCTTGGGCATTAAATATGTAACAATTTATAGACAAATTGTTTTGAGGAATTTTATCCACTATGTACATTTTTTAATTAATTTTATTTATTTGCTACCGATTTCGACACAGGCGTGTCATTAACTAGTTTTAAGAACGATAGTGTATGGCGCGGCTGTAACCGGTTGCAAATAAATAAAATGAAGTAACAAATAGGCGTAGTGGATAAAACTTTTCAAAACAAAATATATTGTCATTATTTCTTAATATATACTTAGTATCCTGATGAGGGAAGCTTCGCTACTGAAATTAAAACAGGTTAGTTGTTGAGCTAAAAAAAATGTTTTTTCAAATAAACACATTTTGAGTTTTATTTTGTGTGCCACCTTTTTAAGAGTTACCTGTTTTTGCCGTCATTGATCGATGTTGTAAGATTTTTGAACGTGGCAGTTTAAAAAGATATTTCCAATAATTCGCTAAAACAAGCCAGAAAAATCTCAATTCACAGATCTTGAATTGGCCGTAGCTTACAAAGCTGGGGAAAATGGGTGTGGAACCTAGGATTGACTGTATTTTTATAGGGCACCGATTTAAAGTATAAACTTAGTAAAAATACTGAAAAGAAGTGTAAGAAAAGAGACGGGAATATAAAACAGAAGAGAGGCGCATGACAAAAAAAGAACACGCTCAATTAGTAAAATGTTTTGAGAATGATGATCACACTTCAGTAAAAAAACGAGGAAAACCGTCGCGTCTGAACTCAGCTTTATGAAAATGGCTGCCATCTCGCTTGACGATTGTCTATGTGTGCAGGTTGGAGGAGGGTTGAGAGGGGGGAAACCCCATTTAGCGGTGCTGGCTGGTTGCTCGCAGGCAGGGGATCACCACCCCAACACCCCAACACCCCCAGCCCATCCCTCCAGTCTACCCCAGTTGTTTATTTCTACATCACTTTGTTGCTCTATCGCGCATCCATTTGTCCGCGCGACACCATGTCGATCAGTGTCCATACCGCCAATGCTGCATTGACATGAAAGCCACCACATTAGCTGCCGCACCACGAAAATAAACGAATTTTGGATTGTCGGAAAATTAAGTACCTATTATTACGTAGTTAATGTGATTATTTATTATTAGGAGCAGCTCGGTGAGGTCTACCAGCAGTGGATAGACTGAGTATGACGCATGTGACATATCGACCTCTTGGAATAACAAGGTTCCATCTAACCCAGCAACGTCATGGTCAACATGTGCCCCTAAACTCAAGAGTAACTTTAAGGCTCATTATCGCATAACATTGGCGTGTCAGATGGAACCTTGTTATTCCAAGGGGTCTTGTAATGGATTTTTTTTATGAGACACCTCACAAGAGCGCCCCTGTATGTATAAGAACGAACAGGGTAACTATATCGTTACCCGGTTGGGCAACGTCGTGAGGCGTGTTAAGGAGGCGGCTGTAGGAAGGGATTTGTTAATGCGGGCTTTGAAGAGGTACGGATTAAATGTTGAAGGAAAGACAGATGCCTGTAGCTCGTTTCACATACAAGCCGATTTACACAAAAAATGAGTCGGCGAAACGACCCGTTCTCAGTCGACTTTAACCGTGAACGGATAATCCGCTCGTGTCCGTCAAGTTTCACGCACGTGCACCGGCGCGGAGGGAATCAACGCTGTTAGCTCATTCGAGCAGGTTCCATCGAAATATCTGTAGAACAGACTCAGCATACCTACATTGCGTCTGTAGATCAGAGCTGGCAGTCGGTCCGTTAACAACGGATTGTCAATCA
Organism: Halesus radiatus; assembly: GCA_022606495.2. Classification (NCBI taxonomy): domain Eukaryota; kingdom Metazoa; phylum Arthropoda; class Insecta; order Trichoptera; family Limnephilidae; genus Halesus; species Halesus radiatus. The sequence goes on from JAHDVE020011968.1 coordinate 27,336, forward strand.
GACGAACCGCTCTCCTTGGCACAGAATTAAGCAGGTTTAACAAGTATTTGGGAGCTCCGGCCCAGATGTGACTTTCAAATTCAATTGTTGGACGTATTTGAGATTTGTATAGGCTCAGCATTTGATCACTATTGAAGAATTTGCTAGAATTATACAAGACGCCCAGTTTCTTGGAAGCCAGATTTACTCGGGCGTACTTATTATACTGCGTACAAATACTGGGAATTGGAGAATTTATCCTAAGATTGGTTCTGCATGCGGGCAAATGAAAAAATAATATTGTTATTAATTTGAGTTTTTTTCACTTTTCTTTTCTGATTAAAATTGTCATGTTACTCGTATATATATTTATGCAGATATTTACTTGTAGAAGATTGTATGGGTGTTTCAGTATTCCAATGTAACACATTACAAATATTGTTGTTCTGGTGGGGACGATACTATCAGTATGGTTTAGTTGAGAGTATTTAGTATTAGTATTCGTGTATGCTTCCGGACAGTGGAATTCTTCCCCAGATATTCACACAACCACCCGGATGACGTTACAGAATTAATAGTAAAACTTTTTATGCTTTCGCGACTTATGAAATAATCTATAATGAACCATTAAAACAAATTTAGAAATACACATAAATCTTCTTAATATCTGCGCCTAAACTTGAAACAGTGAATTTAAATTTATTCTAAGATCTCCATGGCAGAACGGACAGCTCTGAGGTTTAGCACCCAAAGTTCGCGCGTTCGGAACCCGGCGTGCGCCAATAATTTTTAAATTATTAGTTATTAAGGAATATTAATCAAGTAATAAATATTAAATAAACCAAACGCTTTAAATAAACCACGAATATATTTTATTTCTCGCCAACCGATTTCACTCAGGGAGTTCATGTTGTCTTCCTCTTACAAATAATACTTTTCTATTGTTGTCTCCCTCTAATGTTTTGTTTTCTTTTCTCTCTTTTGTATTCTCTCTATTTCACTCTATTGTATTCCGTACCTATATATAACCTATAACTCTGCTTGACCTAAGCGAAACCGGTTGGCGAAAAATAAAATATATTCGTGGTTTATAACATGTTGCTTGTTTTATGATGTCAAACCACAAAGTGATTGCTTCCTGTGAAAATACAAGCAATAAATTGTCATATATTTGCATCTCGTTCAGAGTTGAAGACAGAGAATTCAGAATGAGATGACTTCAGCGATTTGACCTGAATAACCAGGAAGTACAAGGCCTTCCTCTTTATCTTCTCCTTAAGCTCGCATTATCATTATTCTTTTTGATTAGTTTAGGTTAGATATAACAGGTTTGTTATTACAGATATTTGGTTTTTCGCCCATATTATTAGTCTACGTATAAATTAAACAAAATCCCAGTCTTAAAATTTAAATAAATCAGGTGTTTCATAAGGATTTAGAAAAAATACGCTAGTAATCAAAGGGCGAATCTAGTATACGTCATATCCAATGCAATGTTTGCACGAATTACAGCGATCGTTAAATCGATTATTTGATGCACTCTGGAAATACGTAATTCACATAGACCACAGTTAAGTAACGTATCGCTATTCAGTATACTGTGTGTACAGTGCACTGGAGTCGAGTACCGCTATCATACTGTGCGCTAGTAGCTGTACTGAGAACCGAGAGAGTGTATTGTGTATTGTGAGGTGTAATGCCTGGAAACACTTTATATAATATTACGTGACTTTCAGAGGGAGAGCGGATATACTTTATTAATTTTTAACCATTTGACCTATTGCCATTTGACCTGAAACCGTTCTCGTAGGGACTAGTGCTAGTAGACTACCATCCAAGTTAAATTAAGGTATCATCATCATATTGTGAAATACAGATATAATAATATCGTGCTTCTTATCGTTTCACCTGATTTAACTATACGAAAGCTGAACCGGAGCGTAGGAATCTAATAAGACGGTCAGAACCAATATATTATTTTTGCTGTTTTTAGGACCCAGCGTCGCTCAAATAATATGGAGTCTTGTCTTTTTAGTAGTAATATGAATATTTCAAAGCCCCATAGGCCATGATGAAAATGACTGAGCTAAAAATGTAATCAATTTAAAAAGCTTGGCTTTGAAACTTTAGCCAGAAAAAGCTGTGCAAAGTTAGCGACGCCGAAGCTCGCTGTAGGTTCGAGAGACATGACTGCTTTAAGAAATATATAATTATGGAGATGTCTTACTTTTTTTTCTTAACAATTAAGGTAACACAGGCAGGATTCCTGAAGAGGAACGCTACTCTTTCACACTGCCATTTTATTGAAGATTTAACTCATAGACCGCTATAAAATGCAACTAAACTTCCATTACATAAGTACACTTTTCTATCGATTTTAAATGTATGTTCGACTATCTGACGTGTACCTCACCTTGCTTGGGGTAAGGAATGATTTGGAGTAAAGTTTTAAGAGTAAGGAAAACTGGGTGTAATTTTATTTTAAGGTTGAAATAATATTATCGTTAAAGGGAGACACTCGTAAATACATTATTTGTAGTTTGCTGTGACAAGAAATACTACGAAAGATTTATCTATATGGGTAGTTTTTAAGTTTATTATGGTGTTGTGATTTTTAAAGGATTTTTGGTATTTTGTTGTAGAGTTAAGTACGATAGTGCAAGAAGTTTTTTGTAGGAATGTTGTGGTTCCTTGTTGTACGTGTTTTGACTGTGAGATCTAGTGTTTCTAATATGTGTGATTGTTGTTATTTCTTGTTTTTTGTATTTATGAATGTAAAGTTGTATTGTTTTAGAGTATAATTGTTTTATTGACAGAATGTAAAGTTTGTTAAAGATTTCGTCAGTGCTAGTTCTTACAGAACTTTAAGTATAATTTTCATGATGAATTTTTGTGTTCTAGTGAGTAAATTAAAAATTTTATCATTAGCACTATCCCATCCGATAATACCATATTCTACTAGTGATTGGCAGAGAGCCATGTAGATTTTAATCAAATCTTTTGTACTGAGGACATTAAGTAAGTTAATTTTGTTATTTAAATAAATAATTCATTTCGTAAAAAAAAATGCAGGAGTTTCGTCGCTATAGTGGAGGGTTGTAAATCAGATTTTTTTTAATGTTCTGAACAGTTACCACGAAAAAATATACTCAAATTATTTTCTCTAATTAAACTTATTAACAAAGGTCGGTATATTTTTTAACGAAATTTTTTCCCAATTATTTTTTTCTTGTGTTGCACCCTGTAATATGGTTCAGTCGATTTAAGTTGCAGCTTTGAACTATCGGCTTTGTTTCATAATGAATGTTAAATAATTACAGCAAAACGAACCCAGCTATTTGCCAAGAAAATTGCACCCACACAATTGCAAAACCCAATGTATACATGAAGTTGAAGCATAAATACAAATAAGAATGTAGATACAACGATGTTTATAATTAGTTTAATCAAATCACTGCTGAAAGGAATGTGGGATAACAGAGTAGCAAACAGTATTCCAGTATTTACCAATATTAAACACGATTCAATGTAATATAATTTTATCAATGGTGTTCTTAGCCATTCGTGTTTTTTTTTTAACATTAACTCCACATCGGAGGTCATGAAAGAAATAATTTTATTCATGTCGTCTTTGGGCCTGCTGTGAGTAGATTGTGTAAGAGAAAAGGGTGACCAGATAATTCAATACATGTATGCATTGACACACTTTCTAAAAGAGATATTAAATAAAGTTAAAAAAAAAATTGGCAGAAAACCTTGTCTAACCTGACCTAATTAAGCTTTTAATTTTTAGTAATAATTTTTTATACAACAATATTAAGAAATACTTTGTGTACACGACTGTTTAATATACATATATCAACATGTTTCGGAAACAAAGCTTCCCTCCTCAGAATACACAGTGGTGTACGTGAAGTGTCTACAGATGAAATTTTTTTTTTGGAATAACTTATTGAATCATTGAAGAAAATAATATTAACACATCCCAAATGAACCACGAAACCGAAAAAACAACAGAAATTAAAAAGATTTCAGTCGCATCTAGGACTCGAACCCAGGACCTCTACCTATCCGGGGTAACCGCTTAACCAACTTAGCTAATGAGACCAGTTCAATTTACGCCATTTACACCGAAATCATACATCAAGTTAAAGACTTGTTAATATTATACTCCATTTTTAAATCCCATATTATTGGCTGCTATCCTTATGATGATTGCAAAGTTCTAGTCCCAGATGCGACTGAAATCTTTTTAATTTCTGTTTTTTTTTCGGTTTCGTGGTTCATTTGGGATGTGTTAATATTATCTTCTTCAATGATTAAATATTACAATGAGGTTTACAAACTTCAATAAGTTATAAAAAATAAATTGAATATAACTTATTGAAGCTTATAAACCTCAATGTCATATATTTTTAATCATTGCAGATAATTTTAACAACTTTCAAATAGAAACATCATACCAAAAATACACAAAAAAGAAAAAGATAACGGTAAAAGCTGGGATTCGAATCGAGGACCACATCGTCTATCCGGGACCTGCGCTCTTTGCTAACTGAGCTACGGCTACCCCAATCGATCCCGTTATTTTTATCGATATCATACTTCGACTTTTAAGAACTGTGAATATCATCCCCAATAAAAAAATAATACTTGTAGAAAAAGTGAACAGATGTCCCATACAATTGAAAATCGGATAGGTATATCCGAGATACTATCTAACGATTACAAATAAATTACGACAGAATCTTGTGATTATAAAAATGTAGTAGCCAAAAAATATATGGGAATTAAATGAGGATGATATTCACATTTCTAAATCTCTCCGATTTTGACTGGTGTTCTCCCACATCTCGCTCTGCAACGGGCTCCATTACCGCGTGAACCACTTTAAGCGACGCCAGAATACATTTTTCAAAAAGCATCCGAATTCGCCGATTTGATCGACTTTTTCATACTTTCAGACAAGCGATAGAGTACATAAAATGTATTATAACAGACATAAAAAAAATGTATTTTTAATGTGCGCTTTTTATTTATTTATTTCCAAAGAATGTATTTTACTTTTATTATTTATTTGTATTCAATAAATCGAATGAGTTTTTATTGTCACTATTTATTTATTTTAAATAAGTCAAATGATTTTTTTAGCGCCGTTTTCGAAAAAAAAAACATCTACACATAACTTATTTATGGTTGGGTTAAGTTTGATTTGGTTTGGTTTGTTTAGGTTAGGTTAGGTTAGGTGAGGTTAAGTTAGGTTAGGTTACGTTAGGTTATACTAGGTTAGGTTGGACTAGGTTAGGTTAGGTTCGATTCGGTTCGGTTCGGTCAGTTGGCTGAAATATGCGGGTAACTTAAATTAATAATAATGTGTATTATGAAAATATTAAATCGTAGGTGTCACATTATGATGATCAAGTAGTAAGGTGATTTTTCACAAAAGGGCGCTATACAAATCATCCAACTATTATTATTATTATTAATTTGCAAGAAAAACAAAAAGATATTTTTGGGAATTTTAATAAACTTTAATTATATCCGTTGGGTGCAACGGGTAAAACACTAATTTCCTATGTATTTATTCAATTAATTATCTCCACAAAGTAATTATACATTTATGGAAGAATGTTTTTCTTACTTCTTTTATACTTATGTTATTATATTATGTACTAAGCCACCGTTATACTCTTTTGTACAACCTGCAATTATAATGAAACCACGGGTAAAACTGTTGTTCATTACGCTGTAACTAGTTACTTATTGTATAGAATAATAACAAAATACCATCCAGAACAAGTAGGTCTAACCACTTATTCCACATTAGCCGGACGCGTACAAATGCTGGTATCAGGGATCCAATCAGAAGAATGTGCGAGTTATTTAATCAAAATCAAACTCTGATGGATTCCGACATATTCTTTGATACATGTAGTGCTTTTAAAAGAGAATTGAAAGCTGTTTTCATATAATAATATTAAATAAACAAACTTCAACAAACAGTGTTTGGACATTATGTGCTTTTTTATTGTTCCCTTGTAGGGCAATATTTTAAATTAAATTTTTTTTTTCCCTTACATTCATGTAAGTATTATTTGTAAAGTGTGTTACCTTCTGTTACTCTATTACTTACCTTATTTTACTTGTTTACCTTCTGTTACTCTATTATTTAGAAATTGTACACCTTTTCATAAATTTTCTGTGTAACACAATCTTAAATTCATTAACTTGTGTAAATATTATTTTTAATGATTATTTGTTTATTTATCTTTATTACATTAATCTGTGAGAAATAGGTTAGGATACAGGCGAGTTCTCCAAATATTTCTATATTGTTTCAATATTACTATTGTCTGTATCTGTATATAAAAATATATATATATATATTGTATGTATTATATTATCATACTATTTTGTATAACTATGTGGTAAATGTATCAACATGTAAAAGCCTTCTAGGCGAGAATAAATAAATACAACCTTATAAACCTCCCGGTCAGCCGCTTTACATACAGGAAACCAATTCATATTATTTTTTTATTTTTTAAAAGAAAGACAAACATTTCCAGGTTACGAATAACCTGACAATATTTGAAAATCTCCTACTACCATAACAGTAAGCGGAAGATGTTGCTTGTGCCGTAATGGAGGATATTGAATGCAAAAGACTTCTTCTATCACGACACTCCCCTGAAGAGTCGTGGCAAACTCAGTGGCAGACCTCGGACGTGAAAAACAAACACCCTGTTGTGGACCTACTATTAAACTAGCAGAGTTCTCTCTCCCTCGGAAGAGGCTAACCTCGTTAAACTGCGCCCGATGCGGTCATAAATGAAATAGCGAATGGAGTGCGAAATATCACAAATTAACCACTTAACTACGGAGGCTGTCACATATCCTAACAACAGAACACATCGTAGAAGAATGACCCTTTATTTCATCAGTTTCCCAATGGCAAATCTGTGCTGAATCAAGTGACTCCCGATGCAGTCGACTGACTGAATAACCTCAGCATCCCACTATGACCTCCACAAACTATGTTCCACCATACGAAGAAGAAAAAGATTTTTTACCTGTATGAAAAATTTATGGTTCTGAATTTGTACTACATACTCGTATAGGTAGTTCTTTACAATAAAGATACACACATTCATCATGGAGGAAATTAATAAAACAAGAGGTTTACCTTTATTTCAGGTAGGCAGGAGATGTTCTGAAGAACGTAAGACTATTTCACCGAATAATGTATTATAGCCAATGCGATTAATTCAAAAGGCACAAAGGTTGAAAACCTAACCTAACTATGTTCAGAATATATATATGATACCGGCATGTTTTTGTGTAATAAATAAAATACTTTCCTAATTTCTTCAAAAGATTGGTTTTCACTTTGTAGCCCAAATAAATAAATTAAAAAAATATTTTGTATTCACAACAAAGATAAAGATAATATTTTAATTATTGAACGAAATAATATTAATATAACCTAAATGAAAGATGAAACCGGACAGAAACTAAAAGTATTTCAATCACATAAGTCAGTTGAGCTAAGTCAGTTGAGCATTGCCCTGGATAGGCAGAGGGCCTGGGTTCGAGCCCCAGATGCGACTATTTGATATAAATAAAGGTTTAATTTTTTTCATACAAATACAACCGGTTTACAATTAGACAAATTTGGTAGTTTAGAAATCAGAAAAAGCGTCAATAGTGAATTAAATTTTATTAATAATCATTTTTTTTTAAACACATCTCTTGAATTTATTTAAAAAAAAAAACTTTTTTAATTTTTAACGTGAATTTGTTATTCAATGTTTTATAATATTTTTTGATTAATTACTTACCTACTATAATAAATTTTTGTTCATATTAAAAATTTGTCTCTTCTTACATTATTGTGTTCTATGTTTATCGTTTGTCTATACTTGACATTATTATTTTTTAGTATTCGTTGGGAAAATGTTGTAATCGGTAAATAATTTGACTTTTTTCACTTCCGCGAATTTTTTTTTTTTTTATGTTTCCAGCGTCAGTTTTTTCTATGTCTTATTTTTTCAACGACCTCTAAATGTAAGAGGTCGGTTAAGGAAATTAACAATTCACTGAATAGAAGCATTTAAATATGAGCACGAATGATTGAGAAACATTGCCATTAAAAAAGGTTTGAATTTTTTTCAGTCGGACGTCATTTATTCGGGAAACAAAACAGGCTTTCAGGAAGTAATCTATAGCTTTGTTTTATATAAATATAAAGGAGAACCTTTGGACGCACAGAAACCAGGTCCAGGAATTAATGAAGAAGAATAATGAACGAAACAGAGAAATAAAGCGTGAAAAACAGGTAAACATGTGATGTAACGGCCCTTTGTTGAGACTTACTCTCATTTAGCACGTTGAAACCTTGGAACACGTTTTTTCACGATATTTGGAATTATTTCAACTCGAAATGTTTGACGCTTTACGTAAGGTTAAAGCAAAAAAAAAATAAAAACTCGTTGATTAATCAATCCAATTAAAATTGAGAAGTAGGTATTCATAATGTATTTGCGTACATGGTTATGCAAAAACTTTTTAACCGGTGCTTAGAGGAGGGTTACACCCCATTAGCTTGGAGAAGGGCTGTGATCATGCCTCAATACAAAAGTAAAGGGTCACGCATGGAATATGGAAATCACAGGGCTATTAGCCTGCTAAGTTCAGTTGGAAAGCTGTATGGTAGGATATTGATTGAAAGGGTACAAATGAAAACAAAGGATAAAATATGGGATGTGCAAGGTGCATTTATGAGTGGAAGGGGATGCATGGATCAGATTTTCTCGTTGCGTATGCTCACAGAGAAGTTTCTGGCAAAAAACCAGAAACTTTTCTGTGCTTTTGTAGATCTACAAAAAGCATACGACCGAGTTGACAGAAAAAAAGTTATGGAAGGTGTTGTCCAAGTATGGAGTGAATACAAATCTTATACAGGCAATCGCATCTCTGTACGAGGGAAGCGTTGCATGTGTTAGGGCAAACGGTGATTTTACGGGGTGGTTTGACATCACAAAAGGTGTTAAGCAAGGCTGCGTAATGTCACCGTGGTTATTCAATCTATACATGGATAATTGTATGCAAGAATTGAAAGAGGTGGGCTTGGGCGCGAAAATGAGTAGTCTGCAAGTATGTTGCCTGTTGTATGCTGATAATGCGGTGCTGATTGCTAACAGTAAGGAAGATCTACAGTCCCTCGTATCTAGGATGAACGAAGTATGTATGAAGAATGAGCTAATGATGAATGTAAATAAGTCCAAAGTCATGGTATTTGAAAGAGAGAGTACGAAAACAGTATGCAATATAGTTGTGAATTATGAATACTTGGAGCAGGTCGAAGAGTTTGTGTATTTGGGAAGTATGTTTACGAGAGATGGAAAGACTGATAGGGATATTGGCGCGAACAAAAAGTTGTCCAAAGAAGTGAAGCTAGCAGTCTAAAATGGAGTGCTGATACCAACCCTGATGTATGGCAGTGAGGCATGGAACTGGCAGAGGAAGGATGAAAGTAGACTGAATTATGTAGAAATGAGATCTCTGAGACGAATGTGTGGTAAAACCATGTATGATCGTATGAAAAATATTTAGATTCGTAAAGAATGCAAGGCTGATGTAAGCGTAGTGAGCAAGATTAATAAAGGGACGCTTAGATGGTTTGGACATGTAGAGCGAATGAACGAAGATAGGAGTGTAAGGAGAATATATGACGCGAATGTGAATGGAAGAAGATGCCGGGGACGCCCGAGGAAGACATGGCACGATCAAGTGAATACGAGTGATCAAGTTACTAAGATTGTTAACTAAGTTACCAAGTTAGTTAACAAATTAGTTACCAATGGCAGCGTATTTTATTCATTAATCATTTTTCTTCCTGCAGTGTAAAAAAATTTCCTTCTGAATTAAGACCTGTATTTTATACAAATAATAATTTAGGTAAATTTTTAATCAACTCAAAAGATAAAGACGACAAGCTTAGTCGCTCGGGAATATATAAATTAGATTGTAATGATTGTTCAGCATTCTATATTGGCAAAACAACACGCAATGTCAATATTAGAATTAAAGAACATCTTAGATGCCTAAATAATAACGGTTTTTCAGAATTCGCCAATAACCTTATTGATAAAGATCATACCTTCATTCAAAGCACTGGTGCTAATATTCTTCATAAAAATGGACATGGAAACAGATTAAATAATTTAGAATCACTAGAAATAAAGAAAGCTTGACAGCTTTTAACAAACCAAAAATAAAATTCTTAATAATCAACTAAATGTGTCCAATAGCCCAATATTAGGTATATTCCCTATAATCTCGTAAAATTTCCCATCCCATAATCACCTGTTCAGGTATTCCTTGGTATTCCATTATGTACACTTCTGTCTCTTTCGCTCGGTTATTATGTCAGATTTCTATTTCATGCTATCTCATGTTTTCTTTGTTCTATGTTATGTTCTGTCTTATTCTATTTTGTATATGTAAACACACACTATGTATTTTTGATCAGTTTAATTTTTGTATCCTGAAGATGCTTATGTTAAGCGAAACCGGTCGGTCGTAATAAAATTAAATAAAATTCTCGTGGTTATAAACAAAGTTACTGTTTTATTTTCATTAATTACATTTTAAATATATAAAAACTATTGGCTCTGGTAGATCTAAAATATAAGTTCGTAAAAGTGCATGTAGGACATCTCGGGAAAAACGTTTATTCCCGTTCAAAACATGCAAGAAAATTGGAATCGAATATATACTTTAAATGTGCAAGGTCCTAAAACATTACTGGGAACGAGTGATCAACGACTAACTAACTAACTAACGGTCACGCCGTTTCCCCGCAGTGGTAGGCAGAGAGGACGGACTTCCAAACAACTCGATCTTGGCATACACTTCTTGCTTCATTCACATTCATACAACGCCTCATACATTCTCTTCTGTTATTCCGACTTCTGACATGGCCCGACTCGAGTATTTGATTCACTTGATCGTGCCATGTCTTCCTCGGGCGTCCCCGGCTTCTTCTTCCATTCACATTCGCGCCATATATTCTCCTCATGTGATAATAGGTGACAAAGCTTTTCCCTTAAAGACGTACCTTACGATTCCTTATCCCGGTACCGGTACGGTATAATTAGACGATGAATCCAAAAAGATATACAATTTTAGACACAGCCATGCTCGTTAAAGTATCAGAGGATGCATTTGGCTGATTATGCCAAAAGTTCAGTGTCAAAATATTCTCCCGGAGGCAACTCTGACGCATCGTGCAGTGCAGCGCAGTGACGCTCTACTGCGGTTTAATATTAATGGCTTAACATGTAATAATGACAAATATATAAATAAGTTGGTACACATTTTATAATATTTAACATTGAATTCATCCTAGAACCTTACAGATTTTACCTAATTTAAAACTAGTTTTTTCTTAATTTTTTTTTTCTTTAATTCTTAATAATAAGATTCTCTAAGATTAATTTTCTGTCCCAATCCTCATCTTATGGGAGCGTTCTAACCATTCTTAGTTGATGTACAAATAGACACTTTAACTTTGCAGTCGGTGGCGTCACTAGTGTAAATTTTGTGGATATAAATAAATATGGATTTAGAAAATAGTCCCCCTTTTAATCGTCCGTAAAGATAACCGCGTCAAGCTGTAACCGTCAGCTCCATGGACATAGATCAGCCATCGGATCAGGATTCATGCGGTGTCAGAGGTTCTTGGATCCGAGTATCTTCCTCCACTGCCCTGGTCGGTAAGTTGGCAGGAAAGGAATATACGATGTCCATTTCATCCTGCAAAATAAAACAAATGTCATTGGAGAGTATTTTGAGTCATTTCAACGTGATGTTAATGCCATAAGTCGGACGTCCACATGACTGAAACCTATCATCCAATCACAATTCTTAGTCATAAATCATACAATAATCGAAAATACACCTCTGCAACCCTGACATAAACACATTTTTGCATAGATTTTCATATTTTAGCCATCTCAGCCGATTGAATTATTTATTTATTATATTATATACGTCATATATGGGCTTTTACATATTAAGTTAATTAATAGTCACACAGGTGCAAAACATATCACAGTAGGTACATAGATAAATTAGATAGCCTTCATGAAATACAACAACTAAATATTTCATTTGTCTCACGAACAAATACAGGAATAACATACTGTAAGTACCATTTCAAATATTTATCTACAGAGGAGAATATTCGAAACACACCTCACATTCACTGATACTTATACTCTAGACTAGACACATATCTTAATCATTTTTGAGGATGTATGCAATAATCGTCTGTTTGTATTTATATTCCAAGCAGTTGAACACATCTACTATGTCTGAAAAAGTATTACTTTTTGCGTGAAGTCTAGGTACAAGAAATTTTTTGAATGAATCAGTCCTGCAATTATTGTTACAATTGAATAAAATTTTAGATTCAGTAGTTCTAGTTGGAATAATGAATTTAATTATGCTGACTATATAGTCGACATAATTTACATAATACCAATTATATAAATTGTAACGTGTTCATTAAAAGGTATTTAGTGAATCTAATTTATTAGTAGAAAAAAGAGATTTATGCGATTTGCACGTTCGATTCGTAAGTTCAGATTTTTGATTTTAGCCTTGACAGCATAACGCTTTTACAAAAAAAAATAATTGTGGAGCTTTCATTTTTGTAGCAACCACAGTGGTAAGGTAACGGATAATTTGAATACATTTTAGCACATGATGGGCTGAAGTTTGAAAAATCTCCCTGCCACGGAAAGCAACTTCTAGAAATGAGTTTTGTGAAGTGTTCCGGCTGTTTTTAACCGCGGATATTCGCGAAAAACACAATTTGTGTTTATCATGTTGAAGAATGCTTTAATCATGGACTTTTCCTGGTAAAAACGTGAGGCAAAAAATATAAGTTTTATCGCTACACCACGCTACGTTGTAATTTATTTATATATCGTGTTGTTGTGAAATGAAAAAAAATCAAATAAAAAAAATCATATCATTTCTACATTCCAGAAATTCGTTAACTTTGGTAGACGGGTCAAGAGCAAATGTATGCAATGTTAAGTTTGTTGCATCAAATTTTAAAACGTGTTAAATTTTCCAAAGGAAAAATAATGTAATAAAAAGATATTTTTAAAAAGGTCTACCCGGTCTTTAAATATTAACATTTATTAGTCGAATTATTTAATTACACAAATATCACGGTTTCTTTATTTATCAATCTAGAGGTACCTACTCTAAAATGTATTAGTCTTGTATGTGTAATAGCATGGCATTTAAATGTACATATTTATTATTTTGATACTATAAAATGTCATTACTATGGCAACATCACGCTACTCACTTTGTATTTGAAATGTGTTTTTCACATTAAAATATTTTCATATATTCCCGTGTGACAGTTTGTTTTAAAGGAACCACGAAAAACACCATAATTTTTTGCTGTCGTTTTATATTTAAATTTATAATTTAGATTTGTGATTTTGATATTGATGTAACATCTAACACGTGGTTAAATCGTAACATAAAATTGCAACCTTTTAAACAATCGCAATGCCCTCATTTTTTGTCTATTTTTAAATGTCAGACTGTACATAAAATAATGTTTATCGCTTAGAAACTATTCATTTACAGTCCATAATGGCGTATTGATACCAACCCTGATGCCAGTGAGCTATGAAACTGGCAGAGGAAGGATGAAAGTAAAGTGAATGCCGTAGAAATGAGATCTCTGAGACAAATGTGTGGTAAAACAATGTGTGATCGTGTGAAAAATGTTAAGATTCGTAAAAAATGCAAGGCTGATGTGAGCATAGTAATTAAGATTAAGAAAGGAGTGTAAGGAAAATATATGGATCGAATGTGAATGGAAGAAGAAGGTGGGGACGCCCGAGGAAGACATGGCGTGTTCAAGTGAAACTTGAGTTGGGCCATGTCAGAAGTTGGAATAACAGAAGAGAATATATGAGGTGATTTATGAATGTGAATGAAGCAAGAAATGTATGCTAAGATCGAGTTGTTTGGCGGTCCGTCCTATCTGCCTACCCCTGCGGGAAACGGCGTGATGGTTAATTACTTTGTTTACATCGACTGCAATATTCTACCAGTAAGGTTAATTATTGGAGCAGGGGTCACTATCCTCAGCAATAATTGTAAGGTGAGGTGTTTTAAGTGCAGTTGAGTGGTTTCAGTGTTAGTCTGTATTTGGAGTTAATATATTTTCTATTTCAGATCTCCCTATGTAACATATCCAGCGTTAGATTTGATTTTTTAAATTACTACTGTTGCGATTTTTGAAGGAGAGTTTAGTACAATAGTATGTTACCTAACGAATAGAAGATCTTAAAATACTTCTAGCCTCTCAATTGTAAAACGTTACACCACAACCAATAACACTACATCTCGCCGGAGATTACCATGATCAACCAATCCGGTGACCTTCCGCCAGCCACCTTTGTTAATCAACCAATGAGTTAAGCGGAACAGATAATTTCCGACCGCGTGGAACGGCTTGATCTCGCCGGCCGCCATTCCCTCTCCGACCTCAGAGCAATCAACTGCGTGCTTCTTTGGAGCACGCAGCCGTTCATTATTGCATCATCCGAATTCCAGATACGGAAACATCAACTGCACACGGGCTTGGGCCTATATCAGATAGTTACCATACTACCCCTTGTGGTGTCTCCTTGATTGTTAAAATCAGTGCGGGAATGATTAATACCTGTGGACTTTGGACGCTGGCCACATAGACTCCGGCTTGCCGACGGCGTCATCTGACCATCATCTGTTAATTATTATTTTTATATGAATACCGCACAAGAGTCCCAAACTGCTCCTAACCGTCTGGAGCCAGCGAGACATGTAAGCCGCTATCAACTTCCTTCTTATTATGTGCTGTACATGTGTGTCTTCCCCCATTAACTTGTCTGGTTAGAGCTCCTTCAGAGAGATAGTCTAGAATAGTGTAGATGCCACCTTCTTGGCGAAACCCGCATTTAACTTATATGACCATGTTTTGTTTCCCTAAATTCTGAGTTGAAAGCACGCCATCTTGTCAATTAATGTAGAGTAGACACCCACTCCAATTCTAAGGCCGCGGCCGACCCATTTGACCTTGAGAAAAGGAATCTTAATGTTGTACCAAGCTGAGCTAAGCCATGTTGGAGCAGGGACCAGTCCTGAATATGATCTCAGGGTGAGTTGCACTGCTTTTCTTTACATCAACTCTCTTTTCCCCAATTCTCTCCTTTCAGCACCCCTAACACTGATACCCATCGTGGGGCTTCTCCCACTTTCCTAATACTGTCTCCCACTTTCCTAACACTACCACCCAACGTGGTGCTATTTCCTTTCCTAACATTGGCTTCCCTCGTGGGGCTCTTCATCATCTTCCTTCCCTCTTTTTCCTCACTCTCCTAACAAGTATAAAAAGTTTTTTTGTCCAAATATTGTGTTTGTGGTTCCTTGCTGGATGTGTTTTTGTTTCTGAGATCTAGTATTTCTAATATGTGTAATTGTTGTTATTTCTTGTTTTTTGCATTTATTAATGTAAAGTAGTATTGTTTTATTGACATAATATTGATTGTTGAAGATTTCGTCAGTTCTAGTTCTTACAAGGCTTTAAGCATAATTTTCGGTATTTAATTACTCTAATTTGTTTTTCGTTTAAAACATTTTGACGTTATTTTATTTTGGCGACGATAATCGAAATGCATTTTTGATTTTAGGGTATAGACTTTTTTATCGGTATAATATCACAATATGCAGGCCAACGATACAGTGCCAATGCCATGCGTAGGGGAATGAACACGTATCTAATCTAATATTCAATCTCACAAAGCTTGGCGACCACGTTTCACAAAGTGATCACACAAAATTATATACGAGAATGTAAAAAATGAATGTGTACTTCAAAAATATGACCAACACGTACATGGGGCGACTGGTACACGATGCAAGCAATTTACGAATGTAATAATTATTTAAACAAATTGTAGACTTAAATGTAATAGTTTTTTTAATTTCTTCAAAAGCTTGGTATTCACTTTGTGGCGTCATTATTAATAAATGAATTAAAAATTATTCTGTATTCACCACTTTATTAATATACACAAATACACATATCATTTGAATAAACTTCCCGCAGCTCTTACTAATATCCAGAAATAGATCGAATTTAAACGGGCTTTAAAAACAAAATTATTTAAAAAAATCCTGCTGTCGATACATTTTTACTCCTCTTCAATTTATTCTAAAAAGTCATTCTCTCAAGCCTACGGTAGTTGTTCGGACTCGGTTTCCTCCTTATTTATTTTCTTATATAAAGTCAGTTATTGCTAAACATAACCCGACTACTGTCTTAAAATGTTACTATTTTCGCACTGTTATTGTGAATTTATTATTTTTATATTGCTTTGTATGTACTGTATTTGACTATTTTGTAGTTTTATTAGATGAATATGTACCTAAGGAGTACTGTAGGAGTAATATTAAGAATAAGTGAGGTATCTAATATGGAAGAATATGGAAGGAGAACTGTTGGAATGCCACTGTAAGGAGTTAGTTAAACATTCTTTTTAAGTTTGAGCGCACTTGAAGTGATATAGGGCAAAACTGCGCTATATAAATGCAATGTTATTATTATTGTTATTACCCTAAGAAAAAGAAGAAAAAAAAACTTGGACAAAATTTAAAAAAGAATATTTTTATGTCTCATTCGTTCTACATTGATAAATTATTTCTACTTGACAAATTTATACCTTTTATTTGAAACTTTCTTTTTGACAATACACTTGACTTCCTCCATCCAGTTTTATTGCGGGACACGCAAAGCCACGCAGCCGCACAAAGCTTGTGCTAAAGTCTTTCAAATAGTAAGACCGCAGCGTTAGTAATTTATGCACATTTAAAAAAACATTATTACGTTATACGTCTGAACCACCATCATTTTGAAACTGAACGCCTGAACCACCATCATTTTGAAACTGAACGCCTGAACCACCATCATTTTGAAACTGAACGTCTGAACCACCATCGTTTTGAAACTGAACGTCTGAACCACCATTATTTTGAAACTGAACGTCTCAACCAACATTATTTTGAAACTGAACGTCTCAACCAACATTATTTTGAAACTGAACGTCTCAACCAACATTATTTTGAAACTGAACGTCTCAACCACCATTATTTTGAAACTGAACGTCTCAACCAACATTATTTTGAAACTGAACGTCTGAACCACCATTATTTTGAAACTGAACGTCTCAACCAACATTATTTTGAAACTGAACGTCTCAACCACCATTATTTTGAAACTGAACGTCTCAACCACCATTATTTTGAAACTGAAAGTCTCAACCAACATTATTTTGAAACTGAACGTCTGAATCACCATTATTTTGAAACTGAACGTCTCAACCAACATTATTTTGAAACTGAACGTCTCAACCACCATTATTTTGAAACTGAACGTCTCAACCAACATTATTTTGAAACTGAACGTCTCAACCACCATTATTTTGAAACTGAACGTCTCAACCAACATTATTTTGAAACTGAACGTCTCAACCACCATTATTTTGAAACTGAACGTCTCAACCAACATTATTTTGAAACTGAACGTCTCAACCAACATTATTTTGAAACTGAACGCCTGAACCACCATCATTTTGAAACTGAACGCCTGAACCACCATCGTTTTGAAACTGAACGTCTGAACCACCATTATTTTGAAACTGAACGTCTGAACCACCATTATTTTGAAACTGAACGTCTCAACCAACATTATTTTGAAACTGAACGTCTGAACCAATATTATTTTGAAACTGGACGTCTGGACTAATATTATTTTGGAACTTAACGTCTGAACCAATATTATTTTGAAACTGAACGTCTGAATCACCATTACTTCGAACACGAAGCCAAGTGTCCTTACAATGTCCTATTGCCTATTTTTTTTGTATCGGAACTCTGAATGGAGTTACAACAATAAGTTGAAAATAATGAAACTTGTTACAATATTTTGATACCCGTGACATATTTAATTCAATAAACAGGCTACATTCGTTTATTCAATTCTAAACAATCCCAAACGCCTAATCACAAAATGTGCAAAAGAACGGAATTTTGAAAAAAAACTAATGCTATATTTTTTTCTGAATAGTATTGTATATTTTGCATTTATGATTGAACAGAAATGTAGGAAATTGCATAGAGAATCGAATGGTGCAAAAATTGGATTTCGAAAAATAGGATTTTTTTTACAGTAACTTTACATAGGAGGCGCTGAGGGAAATAATTTCCCTCATACCTATATCATCTTTGGGGATGCTGTGTGGAGTAGAGGTGGGCGTTTCAGTTTCATTTTCAAAATAACCGAAACCGTTTCGGTTTCTCAAAATAAACGGTTTCTAGAAACCGTTTAAAATAACGTAATTTTTTTTTCATATACATAAATATAAACTAAATAAAAGTTATCGTCTGTTATAATTACGTTGAATGATAAAAAGTAATATATGTAGGTTGTTTAGATAATATAAATCATAGGCTTCATGGCTTCCTATTAAAAATATATATATGAACTTAGCAAAATGTGAGGACGGGGTTGGGGTCAACTTTAGCGATAATTTAAAATAAAGTCAATCACAAATAAGGCCACAAAAGTATGCACACACTCTGATAATATTATATACTTCAATTATAATAACGGCCAACTGAGATTCAATATTAGTACTACAGCATTCATTTGTATTATTATTACATCACTTTATTTTTGGGTTAAATATTTTAAGTTAACTATTTCTATGAGTTTTAAAAGATTCAAAATTTATTAATATTCAAGAACATCAGTTGCTCGACTTTTTTAGATTTTAATCTTGTTCTTCTGTCACTTAAAATTAATCCTGTCTTTGAAAACATTCGCTCACAGGGAACTGACGTCGCCAAGAAGTTACATTTGTTGTGGAATATTTTGGATAGATTGGGGTACACATATTGATTTTGTCTCCACCATTCTAATGGGTTATTTTGTCGTGGCAATACGGGCTCTTCCAAAAACATTATCACTTCTCGTGATGATCTGGAATACGAGGAACTGGCGATGCTATGGTGTTCACAATCAGTATCAAAGTCAAATAGAATTCATAGTTCGTGACGTTTTGTGGGGGTAATATTAACACATTGTGGTATTATCTTAACTTCTCCCGCTTCTGCATCTAAGAGTTCAATGACTAAATCGATATCTTTCATCTTAGCATTCTCAGCCTCTGACGTTCTTTTAAATGCACGCGCTTTGAATCTCGGATCCAATAATGTGCACAATGCTAAGGATTCATTTTGATCAATGTCGTCGAATCTATCATTTATTCCTAATATTAATTTTGCCACGACTTGTTTTGCTTGTGCACCTATAATTTCTTTTGATAAAATTTCACAAACTTTCAATAGGCCCGATGTTTAAACAATAACAAGACTGCCAGTCATGTATTTTTCCCCGCTGATGTTTTTCGTAACCTGCTCAAACGGTTCCAAAATCTCGATTAATTTCTTGCACAGTTTCCAATCTTCAGGTGCAAGACACGGTAGATTTTTGTTAATTACCGCTATCGTACATTGTACAGGTTCTTGAAGCTCCGATAAGCGTTTTAACATATAATATGTTGAATTCCATCGTGTTGGAACTTCTTGCAGTAACTTCTTTGGTTGTACAACTCCGGAATTTAATTGATATTTTAATAATTTTTCAGTATACAGGTTACTTTTTTTGAAATGTCTAACGATTGTTTTAAATTTATTGGTTGTATCTGAAACAATTTTTAACGCATCTTGAACAATTAAGTTTATTTTATGTGCATAAAAGCCAAAGTGTTTCCACTTGAGAATGTCATTTATAGTACCCTTGATGTTAGATGCATTATCGGACACAACAACTAGCACCTTTCCACCTAACTCCCACTTTTCCACGATCCTTTTTAATTCTTTAGCCAACTCTACACTTGTGTGGGGCCCGCTAAAAGGGACACAACCCAGTAAAACGGTTTGAAGTTCAAAATTTTTCATAAAAAAGTGTGCCGTTATAGCCATGTAGCTCTCGGTCGTGGAAGAAGACCAAAGATCTGTAGTTAAACAAACACTCGTTGCCTCAGTTTTTAACAAGTCTACAACTTTAAGAACACATTTATCGTAATGCAACGACAACAAATTATTTGACACATATTTTCTGCTGGGTAAAGTGTATGATGGAATTACACCAGCTATAAATTTGACGAAACCGCTATCTTCAACCATGCTGAAGGGTTGAAGATCTTCTATAAAGAGGCCCATAACCAAATCGTCAATTTGTTTTTTTCTCCTGCGAACTAATGTTTTTTGGAATAAAAGGCATAATATTTTGCTGTGTCGTTTTTCGAAGAGAAAAACCTGAAGTGCTGGCTATGAACCTGTGATTTTTCAACTGGCTGAGCTGATAATTCAGAAGCACTCACACTCACACTTGTTTGATCACTTTCGGTTATAGTTTGGGAAGAATCACATTTTGCCGACGGGAAATTTCCGAATTGAACAAAGTTAAATGTACTAGGGGATGTTTTCTCTTTAGGGGCATTTTCAAATTAGACACAGTAGATTTCAATGAAATGCGCGTCTTACATATATTATACTAGGCAAAATCATCCCCAACAGTTTCGAAATGTGTCCATAGAACACTAACCTTTCTGCGTTTATGCGACGACATCATAGAAGTAGGTAAACTAGTCTTGATATAATAATAACAAAAAATTATAAAACTGAACGAGGAACGACGGCACTTGTCAATGTTCGCGTTAAGACAATTTTTCGCATACTAAACTGACAAAATGCTCAAATATTAAATCTCCCCAAATAATATACTTTATGACTGCATGTATGGATTGAAAAAGGAATCTTCCAGAATGATCTAAAAATCGAAACAATAATAAGCAATCCTTGTTCTTGCGTATTCCGATATCACCTAAAATGTGGCACTGAACAATCGAAGATTTTTATTTTCCCGGTGCCATATTTGATATTACCAAAATGCTCTGGCCCTTTTTGGAAAGATAATATTGATTATCTGCGACATTTTATCATTATTACTTACTTGAGACAAGCCATAAACAGATCTGTCGGCTTTTTTGTAAACATTCGGGTTTGAATTACCTAGCCAGATTAAGTAAAGGCGAATCGTAAAAATTAGAACGTTTTGTTTAATGAGCCACAATTCACTACGGTAAATAATTTAACCTTTTTTCTACGTTACTAAAATTAGCTGGTGGTGGTTCATTATATTGTATTTCATGAACAGTCTCTTTTTACTTCAGAGATGGATTGCACTCGATGAAGTACGTACCCACGAAAGGAAAAGAGATCGCATCAAAAGGAACCGTGTTTGCTTGAGAATATTTTTTTTTTATCACTAGTAGGTCTGCCGTTTCTGTACATTACAATCATTACAATTTTTTTTTCTTCTAGTCTAAAAAACACTTTACATTCTTCTTTCAAGTCGAGATACCCCGGCTGATATTATACGCGAATATACGGCATTTATTACTACGCTAACTAATTAACCATCATGCTTTTGCTCAGCAGGGATAGGCAGAGAGGACAGACCGCCACACAACTCTGTCTCGGTATAGACTCCTTGCTTCATTCACATTCATATATCGTATTATAACCTACTCCAGTATGTATTTGCTTCACTTGATTATGTCATATATTCTTCGGGTGTCCCCGACTTCTTATACCATTATCTTCCACGCCATATATTCTCTTTATACCTCTCTTCGGTCATCCGTTCAACGTGCCAAAAACATCTAAGAGTCCTTTCTCAATCTTAACAATTACGAAGAAAATAGTTATCATTCCCATAATTTAAATTCATAACCATGAAAGATAAAAATAATACCATGGTTGTAGGACAAATTGATTTTGCTAGATTCGTACTTATCTGCAATTCTGAAATACTAAAACAACTAAAAAAACAGCTAAAATCCTTATAAAATTATTTTTAGAAGTTGATGTCCACGAAAAATTAAGGTAAAAAGTAGATCCCAAACTCGAAAACGTTGGAAACCATTCTATCGTGATTATTAAGCACCCAACATTTTTGTGGCTGATTTACAGATGAATTTTAGGTTAAACTGACAAAAGAAAAACGAACCACAACATTTCGCGGTGAACGATGCGGCGAAAGCGTTTGTTTGCAACGGGTCACGGCAAATATCGCATGGCGTTGCAGTCGGGCGTTTAATTTTATCGAAGCCGTTTTTCGAAGCCGTTTTTCGAATAAGCGTTTCACGAGAAAGCGTTTTACAAGAAAGCGTTACGGCATTTCGCGTTTAGTGTTGCGGGCGGGCGTTGCGGGAGGGCGTTACATTTTTTAAAGCGTTTTGCCGCAACGGTCAGAAACGGGGTGTCGGGAAAAAGCGTTTCACGCGAAAGTGTTCGTTTTCAAACGGTTTACGACGGTTACGAGTTTAGTAAATGTTGCGGGGAGCTGTTTTAAATGTTTCGTGCGTAATTCTCAAGCGAATTATCCTCTACTGGAATCATTTCGCGCGGGTTTATTGGAGACGTAGTTACAGATTTTTTAAAACGGTTTTTCTAAAATCCTCGAAACGGTTGCAACCGTTTCCTAACTTAAACGCTTTCATAAAAACGGTTTTACATTTTTTTACTCACCTCTAGTGTGGAGGGTCTTTTAGAGGATATGAAGGAGTGTACTTAGGTCTTAAAGAGACCCACGTTGTAGGACGGAGGAAGCACAGAGGCCGGCAGATCATTCTACAACCGAGCTGTTAAACACAAGAAATGTCAACCGTGTGCAAATGTTGGACGCGCGTTTGGCGTGTTTTCCGACTATGCACCGGTGCTGAAAGGATAAATGAGTAGTTCCTCAGAGCATCTTCAATTAAAATATCGGTAGAGCAGGGACAGAATTCCCATCTGACGTCTGTGCTCTAAAGATTACAATCCGTTTGTTAAGATAGGCGAATCTATCAAACGGACCGCCCGTTTCTGCACAGATCTAAGGTTTTTTTCAGATATTTTGAGGCTCCCGATCAGAGGTGGCTGCCAAATTCTACAGTGGGTGCACTTGCGATTTGTACAGAGTCAGGCATTTAGGATATTCCATTCATAAATTCCACCACTGATGACGTCACAGAGCAAAGCCTGGATAGTTACGTTTCCATTTGTGACTCGCCCTGTTCATGACTCTTTAATGTATAATTCACCTATTTGGTTCCCTTTGTATAAAGTACTCTAACAATATAGATAGGATTCAGCAAAAAAATCTTATGTATATAAATTTTAAACTCAAAATTACAATTGAAATTATTAACTATGTAAGTTTGATGAAACAATTCCATCTGAATACGCTGTCTTACAGGAGAGTTATGTCAGACCTAGTTGTATTATATAGAATAATTAACAACCTAATTGACAGCCCTGCCATCCTCGCCACTATTAAATTAAATGTACCGACGAGGAACACAAGACAAACTGTAACATTTTTCTGCAACACTTGCATAATCAGTCTCATTAATTAACCAATAGGTTGGATGATCTGGGCAACAGGTTTGGAGGTGTTGTTGATGTATTTGATGACTCCAATTTTACAGTAAAGCGTCATCTATACCAGCACTTTGATGAATCCTACAATATGTAGTATTATATATTATACTATTTTTTTGGTTTTCTATTTTATGTCATTGTTAAACATTTGAAAAAAATTGTACATTACTCTATGGTTCAGAATCTCTATGTACTTGTAATTTTTGGTAGCTCTTTATATTATGTTCTAAAATCCATGTTACAGCCCATATGGGCGAATAATAAAATAAATAAATAATTATCCATAATATTCATACATTTTTATATAATATCGCACAAGAGTCTCGACCTCCCAAAGCCAGTAGAACCAAGTCATCCCTATTTGAGAATTTTGTGTAGCAGAAGGGAGTGGAGAAGGTTAGACATGTTTGCTGGATCTAATCTTATGAAACATCTTCCTTTTGCCGTGCACTCTCCTATCAGAAGTTGGCGATCATTCATCAGCGGGGCATTCATGACCCCGCACTCTGCAGGCTGTAGCCCGGAAATACACCCGCGAAACATTGAAGCATTATTTATAGAGCTATTTCATGCAATGCCAACGTTTCGATTCAGAATAGTTGTCTCTCATCAGGACGATACTGAGTGCTTCGTCCACTTAAGAACGAAATTCTCCATCTCTTTCGAGATTGAATTTTTAAATCAAAGGAGTTTACAGCTCTGCCATAAAGATTGTCGAAAATCTCCAATAAAAAAATGTACATTATTAACCCCCGGATTTTGAAAGCCGGGCATGTTCACTGTCCAAAAATACGTACATTACCTGGACTGACCTTTAGCTACAGGATACGAGGAAAAGTGAAAGGTCACGGTTACGTGAAAGGAAAGGTTACGTGGCAGAGATAAGCGAGCAGAGCAAATCCCAACTCTGGAAAATTAACAGGGATGACTGGGCAAGGCTACCTAACAGACGAGACGTGAAATATGTATCCTAAATACTCGTACTTTTCGTTTTAATTTTAAAGTCGATTCGAAATATTTAGTTCTGTTGTTTATATTTTTCAGTGTTTAATGCTCATTGAAATGTTAATGCGCAATAAAAACCAGATCCTCAACAAATAAAACCCCGAATATCCCGATAACAGACATCTCACAAGGGCAAAAACACTTCAAAATTTATAATTGCATGCCCATCACTCTGAAACAATTACTAACTGGAAACATAATATCTACACCTAATCTAAAAAATATATGTTACAGACTGGATCAAAAAACAAGGCATTCATGTTATTCAAATCATGATAAAACCAAATCAAACATAACCCAAAACTTAAAATTTTATAGTCCCTTCTCTCCTTTCCCGTGCTAATATTAATATTATTAAATTTTGTAGAAAGTATCTATAATTACATGTTTATTATTTTTATAGGACTTGCCAACTGTAGGCAAAACAAAAACACAAATTAATTTCTCTTCAAATTCTATACCTAATTAACATTTATATAGCAAAACTAAAACACTAAAACAAAACTAATCAATACACATCAATACTTGTACCACATTTAATACATCCACGTGACCACCTCAACACGGTTCTCCTAGAGAGGTGGTCACGACACATATAATACTCCATTCACAGTATCACCTCTTCAAACCTAGATTGCACTTCACATTATAAAACACCATACAAAGCACCTTTATTGTACTTTAAAAAAACATATTACGTTAAATAGTAATAAATAATATATGTGTATTAATGAAAAATGAATTAAAATGTTAACACACTTTAAGCGGGAAGGGTATTTTTACCCGCGCGGCCGACTGGTGCTTATCGGCGGGACGGGTAAAATTACCCTTTACGCCGGCTCCACTTTAAAGGCGGGAAAGGTAAAGTTACCCGATTATTTCGCGAGACTATTTAATCTAAACGTCTGAAGACCTTCCAGACTACACACACGTATACAAAAAAATAAGATAAGCCGTCGTTTCTTTTACGTACACACATACTCTTGCGAAGCTCAATGCGCGTAATAATTAATTTGTGCGGAGTCAATTGTTCAGTGAATCATATGCGCCATCTTTCCACATTTGTTTTTTCTTGATGGGTGAGTAGAATGGCAATTTTATCGTGTTAAATTTCATAGATTGTTTGTTGGTGGTACTGGGAATAGGAGTACATATTATAGATGTTATAAATTCATTGGACCTTTACTCTAATGAGATAATCCCGAGGATGTTTTTGCAATAATCATTTCCTGAATGAGAGATAACACTAAAATTCCTTAGCAATTGAATGTATTCCTGGAACCCATATGTGGTAAGTGCGTACACGAAATTTCATAAAAAAAATAGTGGATGGTTTAGAAGAGAGAGCGATTTTCGTAAAATTATTTTTTATTGCTTTTTGGGCTGGTTTTTGCCCGCTGCACGCACCTGTGACGGTGTGACGCTCAAAGTGTGTATATTTTGAAAAGAAATCAAAAACATATTTTGTATCTTTCCAATTTTGTTACGTTGCTATAAGTTAAACAAATCTTAAATGCAATCTTTAATGGTTGGGGGTGTTCCAAACCCAAAATGTCGGGTGTTCAGATACACGTGCTGTGCGAAGAATAAAACATAACTGAGTATGTTTATAATGACGAAAAAAGACTCAAATATACAACTAACCCCCAAATAGATGTCCAAATATGCATTATGCATATTATGCTAATAATAGTAATAATTGGATTTTCATTATTTTATTGGTTTTTCATTTAAAATCGCCTCAATAGCGAAATGCATGTAATCCGATGCAAGATCGGGGCTAGTCGTTATATTTTTTGTGCTGCAATCTGACCCAGGCTATGCGTAAAAATAAAATACGGAGCTAAAACAGGCACAACAGCTATCCGTTATATTTATTTCCGGTATTATGAGTACCCAATGAGAAACGAATTGTGTCAATAATATTATAAATTTCGGAAGACTTTCTACGATTATCGGCATATCGATAAATTTTAGCTGAAATGGCATCACTAGTTTGGAGTTCGTAGTTGGAACGTTAGCCAATCTTGTAGTTGCACGATTAATAGTCATTATATGACCGCCCAACGTCCCAACTCCGAACCGAGTTCGGGTTGGGACGTTGGGCGATTGTGTGGTCGTAGCAATAAGTTTTTCAAATTACTGGATATACTGGAGATTTCGTAAATTAAAATATAATACAAACTTATTTAATTAATCAGCACTGACCTGCTAAGGCACACCATTCCGAAAGGGAAGTCATACGTATCTGGGATGTGTTCAGAGTCTTCACTGGAGCCTTCTGGAGCTTCCAGCGCCATCTCCTTCCCCCAGGCCTCTAGCCCGCGCTCCTCTGCAGTTCCTGATATAAACGACAACAAAAAATACTTGTTTATAAGCATAGATTCTGAAAATCGACAATAAGTTCTAAAAGGTTTAATGTTCAGTGCAATGACCCGAAAATCGAACCCCGCCCGCATCAAAAATATGCACCCGTGCGTTGTCCTGGAAAACAAATACCGTTACCTGGGATTGTGGAAAAGGACAATTAATTATACAGTACCATTTTACATAATACGTTTTACATAATAAAGGTGCCTTGTATGGTGTTTTATAATGTGGAGTGTAAGGCAGGTTTGAAGAGGTGATACTGTGTGTTATATGTGTCGTGACCACCTCACTAGGAGAACCGTGCTGAGGTGGTCACGTGGATGTGTTAAATGTGGTACAATTATTGATGTGTATTTATTAGTTTTGTTTAAGTGTTTTAGTTTTGCTACGGATGGCGTAGACTGTCACAAGTTTGCCGCATTGTCAATACGTAGAGATCTAAAAAAATTACCTTTGCGACATGGTGAATTTTGCCACTTTCAAGCGAAATTCGCTTTTTTCGGGTAAATAACACCGAATTTTCGTATTTTTAAAATGATATTCAGATATTTAAAAGCATAAGAAAGTTATATAGTATACGAGTATATTATATTTCAAAATTTTCAGGTCTTTGCCAATAAGACATTCACTGCAATGCTAAGAAAAGTTTGCCCGAGCTTTGTTCTAGGTACCGTTCATCACCAATATGCCATCAGTAGTGTAAGTAGCCCCCTCCCAACGAAAAGACATCCCAGGGCCAGCAGCACAGGGTTAATATTTCAAAGAGTTTACTGGAAAAATAATAGCACACAAGTGTTATCGACGAACCAGCAATTCTAAAAATACAGTCAGTCAATCTTACGTTTCTTAACCATCCCCCCGATCGATATATTCCGTAACTGCAAGATATGGGAAACACAATCCAATATGGAGGATAATATTAACAAGTCTTGAACTTGAAGTATGATATCGGTGTAAATGGCGTAAATTGAACTGGTCTCATTAGCTAAGTTGGTTAAGCGGTTACCCCGGATAGGTAGAGGTCCTGGGTTCGAGTCCCAGATGCGACTGAAATCTTTTTAATTTCTGTTGTTTTTCGGTTTCGTGGTTCATTTGGGATGTGTTAATATTATCTTCTTCAATGATTAAATATTACAATGAGGTTTACAAACTTCAATAAGTTACAAAAAATAAATTGAAAGAAGAATTATTATAAAAAGTGTGAACAAATGTCAGGGAAATGTCAAATATTGAATGACCGTTTTCGAATGTTAAAACATGTTTTTTGTAGGTTGAAAACAAAACTGAAGAGAACCTAACTTATTTTACTTATTATAAACTACGTTTTTTCTTGTTTTTCACGAAAAAGAAAAGTAAAATGTCAAATGTACGTATAAGAAAGTGGGCGGGTAGTATTTTATTTTTTATGATAGTGGGCGGGCATCTTCATAGACAATTTAGGATAAAAAATACTTGGAAAGAGGCAAATAGAACGAATGCTCAAATAAACACTTGACTAATTGGGGCCTCAGAGTGATCATTCGAAAAGTTGAGAAGAACGGCCATTAGTGTCTGTTCATAAAATATAGGAGTGGAAAATAACACAAGATGGGATAGAATAAATGATGTGTGACGGAAGCAGAGCGGTCTATCGGGAACATAATAAGAATGGGACTATACGGTAAATTTCAATTTGAAGGATTTTGTTTTTATTAAATTTCGGAATTTTTGTTTTCGAATGCTTCCAAATTACTTAATTATATACATTTATTATTACATCGAAGAATATCTAAATCTCTACAGTTTTATTCATAAAAAATTATTAGTGAAATGATTTGAGATTTTACAATGACCATCCAGATTGTTTTTAAGTTTTCCCGCGCATAACTGACATTTAAAATACCTAATTCGAGATTAAAATAAAGTACTTTTTCATTAATCTCATTATGGCAAGCCACAGTGTAACCTATTTCGCGAACATGGAATAGTGTTTTCTAATAATAGTGGTAAATCATTTCTGTTTTTGTTTACCAGGAATCAGATTATCCATCAAACACCCGATGACGCCTCCCAGGAGAATGGAAGTGGAGAGGAGGACTCCGAGCACAGAATCCAGCACTTCATACCCCGTCTGAATGACTCCAGGGTGCGACTCCATCCACTTGCTCAGCACGAGGGGGAAGAACATGGAGAAGCCGATGATGTAGAGGTTCCTCGCGCTGTTGAGATTGACGAATTGCAAGGCAGACAGACCTGAATAAAAAGAGAGCCATGAATGAGTGTACAATACAAGAAATTAACACACACCTTCCCTTCATCCCTCCATATACCCCTGATTGTTATTGTCCAGATACTACTTTCTTTAAGTGTTTCTAAAACCTGAGCCCAGTAGATTTTATGGCTCCGACATTTGGACCTTCAATTTGTTTTCGCACCTTCTTCAATCGTACGGTGTTTTACTATAAGTGAATTAGTATCCCATAAGGGCGAAAATTCTATAACCTAGAAAAAAAAATGAGCACCGTATAGGAGCCAATGCTCATTGATTTAAGAAACACAGCTTCCATAATTCATTACCTTTTTATTTTTTTTACAGTAACTTTACACAGGAGGCCCCGAGGGAAATAATTTCCCTCGAGGCCTATGTCATCTTTGGGGATGCTGTGTGGAGGATAGGAAGGAGTGAACCTGGGTCTTGAAGAGACCCATGTTGTAGGAGGGACGAAACACAGTTGAATACAAGAACGAGTAATAGAAGCGACACGTTCTCATGTGGCAAATGTCAACCGTGTACAAATGTTGGGCGCGTGTTTGGGGTGTTTCCCGACTGTGCATCGGTGCCGAAGGGATTACCGGTAGAACAAGGACAGGAGTCCCACTTGACATCTTTGCTCCAAAGATTGCAATCCGTTTTTTAAGATATCGACTATTTGGAATAACAAGGTTCCATCTGACACTGACCCCATTCTGAGATAACGGGCTTCAAATATTTAAATGACTGTATTTCAATAAGTATTCAACTTTATATTATTTTGAGTATGCAAATACGGTTAGTTGTAGGTTCTTAACTGATTTTAAGTATTACTAAGGATCATTATTAATTAGAAATCGAAATCTGGGAAAGTCATTTTATTAGTTGGAACCTTGTTACGCAATTGAGTGTATTTCAAGTAAGTGAAAAAGGTTCCATTGCAAGATGGAACCTTGTTCACTTATGTATTCTTACGGAAATGATTTTTTCGGTCTACTCCTCTCTTATGAAATTGTGTTAAAATTCACACCGTTACGAATTTTAGGAATGCAATCAAACAACAAATAAAAGAGATGAATAATTATTTATTCTGAGAGGTGTGGTGATATATAAACAGCAAAAATAATAATTATTCATAATTATAATTATGAAAGAAGTATGTTCAATAAAAAATCAACTAAAATGGTAAGCACAAGATCCCTATTACTAATATAGGGAATAATTATAATAATAGAAGATTTGTTTAACAATAAAAAGCTAAACTAATAATATGTACCCAAGTAATTATGGTTATTAAAATAAAACAAACAAAAATAGTATCCGAGATGGTACTAAATAAAAAGTGAATTAACCGTATTATGTATTAACCCATGTATCAAATAAACCAATGTTTACAACTATATTTATAAAAGATTGGTAATATTTTCGGTCTCCCAGAGGTATGGAGATTAACATATTTTTTGTATCTTGAATTTTTTGTTGAGATTTTTTGGTTCAATCAATGTGGAAATTGGTAATTGCAATTCAACGTTCTAACTATTATTTCTCCTTCTCGGTTTATCACGAATTCTTAAGTTTACAGTTTTCAAAATATTACAGCTGAATGCATTTTTATACTCCATTTCATGAATGTTTTGTGTAAACCGAAGTACGGACACTTTTAAAAATGGTATTCACTTCGAAGGGCACTGCCACGATATTTAAAATCATCAGCGCTCATTTGCAAAACTCTTGGCTTTCTTCTGTTCGCTGACTTCAGTGCTCTCATGAGATTGAGTGGTGTAAAGAACTCGGTCTTGGACATGAGCTTCTTAATGGCACTCTACGGTCTGTCAGCTTCTTGTATGCAGTAATAGCCAGGTATCGAGTACTTCATGGTCATCGGAGTTATTTGTGGATTTTTAATGAGAAAATATAAAACAGCGGGGTTCATAAAAGAATTCTTATTTTGCGGAATACACGAATCACTCCACGTTATCAGTTCAGTGAAATTATTCTCAGCAACCTAAAGCAAATCTAAAACCCTTTTGAAAGCACTCGCTGAGTCATTTTCAGCACAACCTGACTTACTCTTATTCCATATTGCACAAAATATATGGTTTTGATTACCGAGTAGTGTGCAGTTAAATTGTACACATTCAATTTTCTCTTATAATTTAAGGAACTAACTTCTGCTCTCGGACATTTTGTAAATCAAAATAAAGGACGGGTATATCTATTTTTCCTATCAGAATCTCTGTCCTCTCTCATAGCCATCTTATCTTTAATATGATTTCCATACTTTAATGACAATTATTCAATCAACAGATTATCATCTTTTGCATCGAGCTGTTCTTTGCAAAGATCACCTCTATCAGATTTTTCACGTGAAAACTTAAATTAAATTTGGTCATAAAAATATGCCCGTAGATGCTCCATTTTACAGCCGCTGTATTCATCTCTTCGCAAGATTTTGTGCACAAATCATACATTTTCACCACGTCCAGATTCATCTCTAAATACCGCGATTCCTCCATGTAAAATAAAGTAACATACTTCATCACTTCTTTTATTTTATATGCAGGAGAACCGAACAGAAAACAATCGACAGATGTGTCAGAATCGATTTATAAGGTGTTCCAGAATCTCTATAATCCTCGGATTCAATCATTTTAATAAAGAATCACGCTTTAATCATGTAATTTACATTTCTAATTGCAACGCGCGGAAACCTAACAGTTCGTCAGATGGAACGCTCTGTATGGATTAATGTGAAGTGAGTTACAAAATAACTTTTTAAGTTGGAGAAACAAGGTTCCATCTCCACTTGGAACCTTGTTTCACAAATTGTAGTAAATTACTGATTCAGTTGGAACTTTTAACAGTTTCTAATTCCGTTAATATTCACTAGATTTTGTTGGTGTCTATAGAATAAATGAAGAATAGTGCAGTTAAAATCGTTTCCAATCAATAACTCAAATCAGCCCAAATCGTCAGTTGGAACCTTGTTTTCCCAAGGGGTCGAATTTGTCAAACGGACCGCGGTTTCTACACAGAGTAAAGGTTTTTTCAGATATTTTGAGGCTCCCGACCAGAAGTGGCTGCCAAATTCCACAGTGGGGCGCACTTGCGATTTGTGCAGGGTTATCAGTTATGTACTATTAAAGTATCTCCGGGCTATGTACAATACGCCTAGCTTCTGAGAGGCTAACTTTACTCAGGCTTCAATGGAGCCCCCATACCTGACCTGGTCACTTAGGGTTACACCAATCATATCAATGGAGGGTTTGTTAAAGTTGTTTGCTTCCATTAAAGGAGACTAGAGAATTAGACCAATTTCACAGATTTCAATAAAATGCACTCGCAAATTACCATCTGGCCTATCAGATGCAAATTACAAGTGCACTCTACTATTGAGTCTAACTTCTGGTCTGGAGGCCCCATGCACTTGAAAAACTCTTGACCCAGTGAAAACGAGTAATCAGTTCGAAAGATTCCTCAATTAACGGACTTTAAAATACAGTTTACGTCAGGTGGGAAGTTCGTCTGTGTTTTACCGGTATTTTAATTAAAATGTGTTATATAGAACAGAAGCCATTGATCAAATCAACATTGGCGTGCAGTCGATAGAAAAACTAAAAGCGCACTAGTTATAATTATGTAATTATAAAGAGGAAAAAAATTCCATTTCCTTGGTCATATTGTAAACTTTGTAATCTTTGTAATCTTTGTAAACTTTGTAAACTTTGTAATCTTTGTAATCTTTGTAAACTTTGTAAACTTTGTAAACTTTGTAAACTTTGTAAACTTTGTAAACTTTATAAACTTTGTAAACTTTGTAAACTTTGTAAACTTTGTAAACTTTGTAAACTTTGTAAACTTTGTAAACTTTGTAAACTTTGTAAACTTTGTAAACTTTGTAAACTTTGTAAACTTTGTAAACTTTGTAAACTTTGTAAGCTTTGTAAACTTTGCAAACCTTGCAAACTCTGTAAACTGTAATTTGTAAACCGTAAACTTTGCCTGTTCTCAACACAGGTTCTCCTAGTGAGACAGGCACAGTACTATAACCCCTTTATTATATTAAGATTGTTTACACGAATACATAAGAATTAAAAAATTAAAAATAATTTTACTTAATTGTTGTAGTGCAGAGGAAGAGATCGCATTCCATGGTTTCGAAATAAACGTGACTGGTGTGAATGCAGTTCCACAGAGTAGCATTGAAACCAACGCTGAAAACATTTAAAGCACCAAACGAGAAAACACGACTAATCTAAATGAGTGCCATGGTACTAATATCTGTCCTCTCCTCTGTGCCTCTCCAAGTAGGGAGTGCCTTCACCCTTCCTCGGAAATGTAATAAACGTATTATTTGCAGATAGTGTTCTCAGAAGTGACTACAGCTACAGCCACAGTGTTAGTATCCTCAGATAAAAGAAACTCACCACTAAGGGGAAGCTATCCAACGATAAAGTTAAATTCCCAAGAAACTCTTTGAACCGGAACCCCACAGGCGCTTTTCGCCTGTAACATTATTTACTCGTACGTAGCTTTCTGTGGCGTTTTATCGCCATTGAGTGGAATACGAGTATTTTAGTTAACATCCTGAAATATTACAAATGTTTATTTATTATGTGGATACATTTGACGATGCGTTTGTATTTCCAAACAATAATTTATTACCCAAGCAACATTTATAATAGAACCGTATTTTCCAGCCGACTTCGTCCGAGTTTCTGCACACTTTTTTCTAAATATTTGTTCATATTGAAAAATATGGAGCAAATATTTGGCGTTTTGTCTAATTGATTGAAAATGAATATTTCAAAGCTACAAATAAATCCGTAAATCTATGAATTTTGGTTAGAAAAACATTTGGAGATTTCGTTACGCTAGAGTTCAATTTATCGTTACGAAGTATTAGCTGGTTCAGAAAGATTATTTTTTATTTAAACGCAATAAATTTTTTTTTTTTTTTTTTTATCTACACTATTATTGCACAATTGAGAAATATGAACCGAGTTGCGTCCACACTTATTTTGAACAGGTAAATGGATATTTAATTTCTTGGAATAACTTCACTTTTCAATGAATGTTCCATATAAATAAAAATCGGATAGGTATATTCGAGACACTACCTATATGGCAATTATATTCTGGTAGAACTTTGTAATCATACAAAAAGATAGCAGCCAGTATGGGAATTAATCGAAGATAATACTGGTAAGTCTTAGATTTGAATTATGATATCGATAAAAATAAAGTAAAATAAAGAGCTTTTATATGGAATAGTAGGTAACAGTATGTAAGTATAACAGTAACTTATAAACTAAAGAATTATAACTAGTAGTAGAATCAGAAGTGCATTCATATTATTGTCATTTGAGCATTTGTTTTATGAGCGTTGTCCCGGTAAGATAGAGGTCCTGGTTTTAATTCCTAGATTCGACTGATACCTTATTATTTTCTGTAACCTTTTCTGTTTTTCATTTGAGATTTTTTTATTCAATGATTAAGTAAATGAATCTTTCAAAGCATCGTATTTCATGATAAAAAATTACGTGGGAGCTAAAAATAATTGCGTTGACTGGAAAACCTGCGCACATTTCAAGGCGCCAGAGAAAAAACTTCAACTTCTATCATTGTACAAAAACACATAAATATTCGTAGGTAAATGTAAAAATACATTGCAGAGGCAACACCCTTGTAAATTGATTAACTGTCTAGTACTTACCGAAGGCAGTAATCATCCCGAACATGACGCAGAACAGTCCCCCGACGATGGGCTCCGGGATGATGATGAACACTGCCCCGAACTTGCTGACCAGCCCCTGGACGATCATCAGGATGGCGGCCCACTGGATCACACGACGAGACCCCACCTTCATTAAATAAACAATAAGAATGGTGCAAAAGACACAAATGTGGTGGCTCGGACATGTACTAAGAATGCCAGAAGAACGATTACCGCATTAAATACTGGCGGTAATTCCAAAGGGAAGAAGTCCAGTTGGAAAGTGCAACTGTAGAGGCTGTGCGAGGAGAGGCTGGGTCTGCAAGCTATGAAGTAGCGCAGAGCAGGGACGATTGGATGCGCCTTATTGAAGCGATGCGCTATGGATCCCTACCCGAATAGGGCACGGGGAAGAAGATAATATGAGGTACGTAATTTTTTTTTCCTTCGATGTACAAATAACGAGGCGCTTTACACTATCCGTAAGGGAAGGATATTAAGTACTCAGCATTTGGCAATGGGGCGATGTTCCTATTACATAGTTGGCAGGTTAACATACACGAGACTATAAGGGCTACAAAGATGTTTCTCTCAAGACCTCGTGTATACCGTAAAGAATATTTTTTGCAAGAGGAAGGATTACACTTGTACATATTTAAAAGTAAGTATGTTGTTGGGCAAATAAGAAATATTTTGTATAAACCACTATTTAATAAGTAACTCCAGTGAAAAATATAATGGCTTTAAAAATATATATCCATATAGATCAGCAAACGTCGATTCTGAATATAACTAACTAACCATCACGCCGTTTCTCCGCAGGGGTGGGCAGAGAGGACGGACCGCCAAACAACTAGATCTTGGCATACACTTCTTGCTTCATTCACATTCATACAACATCTCATATTGAGAATTGTTTATTATCGAATAGTTAACCTTAGTGACTCCGATGGCCCCCACGTTCTCTCCGAATGTATTAGTTCCGTTGCCGGAGCCCCACAGCCCCGCCAGCATGGTGCCGAATCCTTCCACGGCTATTCCTCTGTTGATAGCGTGGAGGGGCGGTGGAGGAGCAGCTAGAGCAATGAAGTAAACACACATATTACAAATAACTCCAGATGTTTAGGCTGCATAGTTACACAATTAACTTACCCCTAGAACGAAGAAAAAAATGACTAAACATCTTAAAAGCTGCAGAAAATCATTTATCATAGATATACCAACTTTGTGCAGATTCTGATATAGGTAAATATTTGTCTCTTGTAAAACGCTGTTATGTATTTCTATTGTATCCGTATGCTTCGAGCCTGTACATTTATCTATGTCATTTATTATTGTTTACGTACATATGTTTTTTGTTTTTATAATTTCATTTAGATATTTGCCTTTAAAACTTTGTTAAACTTAATATTATGCAGCAAAAATGAACAGTCCCAAAATGAGTTGAATTGATAACTCATGGGAATGCAACGTTGTTGTGTGTCTTTAAAACGTTAAGAAATAACTTTATTGAATTCAAAACAAAACTAAAAAAAGTATATTGGAAACTTAAGCTAAATAAAATATATAATAATAATTGGGCATGTAGAGCGAATGAATGAAGAAAGGAGTGTAAGGAGAATATATGACGCGAATGTGAATGGAAGAAGAAGCCGGAGACGTCCAAGGAAGACGTGGCACGATCAAGTGAATCAAATACTTGAGTCGGGCCATGTCAGAAGTCGGAATAACAGAAGAGAATGTATGAGACGTTGTATGAAAGTGAATGAAGCAAGAAGTGTATGCCAAGATTGTCTGGCGGTCTGTCCTCTCTGCCTACCCCTTCGGGGAAACGGCGTGATGGTTAGTTAGTTAGTTAGTTAAAAAAAAAACTCTAAATAACAAAATATGTAGCATCAAGTGTAGATTACGTTCGCCTAGAAAACAATATACAAAAGCAAAGCACAAACTGAACTGTCAGATATAAGAAAAAAATATTGTCTACACTGCCTAAAATATATATTTACAAGAAAAAAAAATATTCCCAATAAACAAAAATCGCTTTACTAACTGAATACATAACGTAATTGAAGTACCTTTTGTGTAAAACTAGGCTTGCACAGAGACATGCTTTTTATATTGCTCCTGAAATTTATAATTTTCTATCTGCAGAATGTAAGTGTCATATATATCAAACATATCTTCTTTAAACACTGTTAATAAAAATGTTATAAAAAAACTGGATTAAAACTAGATTCCCTTTTCTTATTTAACTTATAATTTTTATTTAACTTACCTTCAACATCCGTGGATTAATACAAATATACTAATATACTGCCACTAACCGATACCAGGTATACCCACGCACTGGCCTTGCCTATGTCGGATTTTTTGTTTTATACACATTACACGTAGGTTTATGTACATGTGTTCAGATGTATAAATAAGTGAATATTTAAAAAAATGTTTATAGCCTTTGTACCTTATTTGTGTGAAGGTACGTATCAACAAATTAATTAATAAATAAAATAAAAAAAAACCAACCCCAAGAAGGAAATTTGGCAGATCTCTATCCAGATATAAATTCTCTACTGAGAAACATACTCGGACAGCTGCCCAGATGGTCTTTACGCCATTGTTAAAATCACTTCTAAACTTTTCAACAAAAATGCCATTCTAAATATTGATTTTATGAAAAGTGAATATTGAGCAAAGTCTTATTTGTTGGAGTTGAGAAATTGTCGAGATAATGATTTCAAAACATATTGGTGCCGCATTTGGTTTGCATCTTATCGTCAGAACTATATAGTCAGCTGGAAAAAGTTTCAGAGAGAAAATGCATCTTTGTATGAATACAGATTACTAAGAACTGAGCATTGTTGCAGTTTGCAGTTTATAGAGATGCAGCGGCTGTTGCAAACTCACTCCTAACTACAAGTGTGCTGGAAAATATCTTGAGAATTGTTTGGACGGGCGCTCGAGAAACTAGATGTAACTTTCCAGTCGAGAGAGAAATATAATCACAGTTCTAGATATTTTTGGAAGCGCAGTAAAAGTTCGCGACAGATTAAAAAAAACATGATCAGGCTTTCTTGGACATATATATATATATATATACATTGGTTGTAACCTTAGAGTAGGTATATTATTACTCTAAGGTTGTAACTTATTTTGGGTTGAGACGAAAAAAAGGATGCGTCTGCACACCAACTGGGTGGCCGGCCGTATCGAGGGAAGCGGGTTGAGGGAGACCCCCTAACCTCTCCAGCCGGACTCGCCTCGGACTGCTCCACAGTGGGAGGAATGAATTAATATAATGGGTATTTATAGAGAATGCATAGACAACGATTATCCACTTTATTGATTAAATTTAGAAACATCTGAACGTAGAATTATTTGCGATTTAACATGTTTATTTAAAATTGTTAATGCAATGTTTTGTACCCCTGAACTGCTGTATTTGATTTCTTTTCGTGTAACTAGTAGGATAAGACAGTATCTACCATTTTATTGTGATAATTCAACTTCAGCGTCGCAATATTATTCCCCTACATCTGGGGAACAAATACTTGGATTTTGTTGACATATTTGGTACATCAATGTTACAGTATAAGCATGCATTAGTACGGTTTTTTTCATCGGGTAGAGTTAGGTTATTTGAAACTATTTAACTTTGGATAAAATCGTCAAATTATATTGTTTCTTCTTATATTACCTATTATAATATGTACCTTTTCAATGTTATTCGTAAATGTCCATGTAAAATCCTGTAATGGTCGTAAATAAATAAATATATAAATATGTTCGTCAATCCAGGAGACAATGACCCTCAGGTTCCTATCCAGCAAGTTACCCTTTTCCTTCCAAGGACCTCCTCTTCTTCCCTTTCTTAAAAAAGTCTCTTTACACAACATCCTCAAAGATGGCATAGTCTCCAAGGAAAATTATTTTCCTTAAAAAATACATATTAAACCCTCATTTCTAAGCACCATATATATATCATAAAAATAATTTCAAGAAATGTGACGAGGGTATGTAAATTCATACAAAAACAGAAGAACTTACCACACATCCTTGCAGTAGTGGGATAGTAGCTGATGGACTCCACGGTGCAGGCCAGCACACCAGCCAACATGCCCAGCACTCCGGCCAGGGTCACCGTGGGCCAACCCCATTGACCTGTAAGGAAGTAAGCGAACTTTGTATTATACCAAATTTATTGAGGCGTGGCAAGAGATGGCACTGGCTGATATCTCTTACTTCAAATCCCGGCCTGGGAAAAACTTTCAATAATTACGTATTGGTTACTTCCACAGTGCAAATTATACATATAGATGCCCTAACACGCAAGGAGAAGAAACCAAAGCCGCCAATTCAAGTAAAACAGCAAAAAAGTTAAAAGGTTTGGCTTGTTTACAAAACATCGAATATTTTTTTAAAGTATTTAGTTAGACCTTTTTATAAATGTTTTTTTTTTAATTTGCTTACCGCAGTCAAAGTAAGCGAAACAAACATGGGTGGGAGAGAAAAAGGCTGTTGACAAAATGGGCGTCACGTGACCTTTGCATTTCAAAAATAGTAATAACAGAAAATAGTAAGAAAAAAAGCATTCCCTAGTGCCGTCCGGAACGAAGGGGGTGCGGAAAGGGACTGCCACATGGTAAGCCCGTTTTACATACTCTTACAAAATATCATTCCCTATGATTATTTTTTAGGTAAATAAATACGTTAAACTTGAAAAAATATGTATTGACATTACTTATTTTTTCATTGTTTTCCTCATATAATACAAGAATTTTATGTCTTGAGACTTTTTCTCACAAAACCCCCAATTTATGAGAAGTTTCTTTGCGTACTCTCTGCGGCTAATTAAAATTATGCCATCATTTGAGACCACCTGAAGTTTTTTTAATGTCGGATTTTTTCTCAGCGTGTATTGCTCCTTACGAAAATCATCAATCAATGATTTTTTTCTTGAATGGAAATTGTTTCCCCATTGGGAGTTAAAGATAGTGTTCACAACAGTCTAATACGGAATAAATAATTTTAAATAACAAAAGTTAAGCTTGTTATTTTTCTTCTGCTTTTTAGAGTATGTATTTTGAGTGTATTTAGCAAGAATGTATAGTTTATGTGTTGTATAATACAACAATAAATAAAATTTATCATAAAAATGACAGCACAATAATATAACACTATACATGCATGTTGTGATCTATGTACACGTGTTGAAATAATATTTATAAAAAAAAAACAGTAGAAAAGTTTTGTTAAAGTGAGAACAGAATCCATTTCAATAATAGCAAATAAATAATTCAATTTTTTCAGAATAATTTATTGAAGCTCATAAACTCCACTGTAATTTTAATAATCCTCACTCATCTTTAGTCAAACAAAAGTAAATACTATGAAAAAAGAGTTATAGATTATTTCTCGCATAAATATCACAAGAAAACTAGCTGGGGTTGCGATACAAACACCCTACGAACATCTACGATTGGCCTGGTCTACTCGGTAGCAGAATATTGCTATATGCACGGTGAGTTGAACACTTCCCTCTACGCCACTAAAATGGCTCCCCGTCCTCTCGAATATCGCACCGCCCACTATAAGACGAGAGACAAGAATCCTCAGGGAATACAAAAAGGCCGTGAACAGTGACATTCCACTTCAAGATGATCTTGCAAACCTCCCGGCCAGCCGCCTGACGTCCATGTGAACTGAACGTGAAAGACTGCTTCTATCGCGATACTCGGACGTGAAAAACAAGCACCTTGTTGTAGACCCTACTATTAAATTGCCAGAGTTCTCTCACACACAGTGTAGTCACAGTCGTTGTGCGTACATGATTCATAAAAGTGATTCCGAACTTTGTGAATGTGGACATATTCAAACAACAGAACACATCGTCCCCTTCATCAGTTTCCCTATGGCACATCTGTGCTGAACCAAGTGACTCCCGATGCAGTCGGCTGGCTGAATAACCTTAACACCCCACACTGACTTCCACCAACTCTCCTCCACCATTCGAAGGAGAAGAAAAAGTATATATTTGTATAGTTCCGTGGCATAGGAACAGAGTATTTAATTTTCTTATATTGTGTCAATAAAGTTTTGTAAATCGACATGTGATTCTGATTTTATGAATTATTAAACGTTTTTTGTCGTATCTGTTGTTAAATAATTCCCACGCAATTTAGATATGAAACTTGAAAATCCTGTAAAACCCGTACAGCACTATCCTTTGTCGCCCTTTGAAACTTTTTAATGGTGGTTATTTTTTCATTACTATCCATCGGGATAATGGAAGTTTCGCCAAAGTTGGTCCACTCTAAAAGTGTGCCATTGAATGTAGGTATGTTTAAAGTTGTTAAATTTATATTGGAATTTAATATTGAATACATTGAAGTTTCAGGACATGAAAAATGAATGCAAAACATGAATTGAATTTAAGGTGAATTTTCTATTGTTGGCTGCGTTTGCTTGTACCTGGGTAGGGGAAACGGAACCAGGGAGCATCGGTGATGATGGAGATCTTCAGGTCTGTGCGGGCGGGGTGACCAACTGGGATGGAGTCCGTCAGGGTCAGGATGCCGCAGAGGGACCACATCAGCACTATGGTCAGCAGAACCTTAAGTTAAAAATATGCATCGAATTTTTATTCGTAATCTTTTTGCATCACTTTTTGTTAATATATACGAGTATATATGTCTACGTCGAGTAAAATGTAGATGTCGCTTTGGTTACACGTAAGATTTTTTATAAATATAAGCAAAGAAAAATAAAACCTTTAATTATTTATTCATTACATATGGTAGATACATTTATATAGCATAATAACATAACTTCCGCTCTTTTAGATTTCATATTAGCAATGAAGACTTCGCACAATTTTTTTTTTTTAATTTACAGACATTAACTTGCCGAAGAAATAAAGCGGATTCCGTAATGTTATTTAAAATCGCACGCAAAATTGGTTGATAGTCCCTATCTTCTCGAACACCTGTTATTTCATATTCCAAATCGCAACAGCAGACAGCCATTTACTTTTTGTATTCTCCACTGTAAAACCAATTCCAAACAAAACTATTTTATCTACAGATCTAAATACTCATTCAATAAATTTTTTTACCACATTGACATTTTTATCTCAACTATACGTGATATTAAATTAAAATCCATTACACGACCGCTCTCAAACTAAATAACTTAAACCACCTTTCCATCTACTCTAGTCCTTTGTACCTTTATCCCACTCCTATGTTCCCCTCCACCCTTTCCTCCCCAACTGACATAGTTTAAGCTAACTGATGTAAAATTGTATATTATCACACTATACTCATATTTATCATCATCAGTGGAAGACTTACAATTGGCATGATTTATTGTTTTTATTGTTATATACACGGAAATTATGGATTTGCTGTTAATTTTCCCAGAAACAAATAAAATAAAATTATGGAAAGTACATAATATTGTATCCTAAGTAGGATTAATCTTGGACTGCCACTGGACCAGGCTTTACCTTCTTGGGTGGCCTATGTACTCCACTTGTTCACGGTACAAATTGCTATTTAGACTTTGTTTGAAAATAACGAATTCAAGTCATCGCATCGGAGGTCGCAAATTGATAAAAAAAACTTTTTTATTGCAGTCTATCGTGGGAAAGCATTCCTTTGAAGCTTAAGATTATTTGCATTTTTATTACAAAATCAGCAGTAACTGACAGCTATCGCCTGCCATCGCGAGGGCCATTTTGGATCGATATTTTACCTCATCTAAATTCATCAGTTCATTTTGAATGATATGGACAGGTGGCAAGTAAAAGATGGGTAAAG
Organism: Halesus radiatus; assembly: GCA_022606495.2. Classification (NCBI taxonomy): domain Eukaryota; kingdom Metazoa; phylum Arthropoda; class Insecta; order Trichoptera; family Limnephilidae; genus Halesus; species Halesus radiatus. The sequence goes on from JAHDVE020011968.1 coordinate 70,087, forward strand.
TTTTTGCTCAGTGGCAATGACAGTTTTACGAACTTCTTGAACTCCCTACACACAGGCAGGTACACAAAAGAGAATGTACGTACACATAAAAATGGCACTGCTTATTGCAACGATTATAATTTTACAATAAATATGTGTGCATCGATGTGGAGTTTGGGACAAGCGTCTAAACGTACCACGGGAATAGTGCTTCGTTGTTGTTATGCTCTTATACGTATACTTAGTTTAACCGAGGTATTCAATTGCATATGTTAAAACGGTGTGTTGTTATGGTATTTTTATTATTCAGAGTGGTTCGTCACTACACATTAAATACTTAATTATATATATACTTACAGGAAATAATTTGAAAAGTGGAAACCATCTGATTTGAAGACCAACTCCCTTTCTGTAGGCCACAATGGGGAAGTTCACCCCCGCCATGCATTGGGAGAAAATCGTTAAAAGAATAAAGGTTCTGAAAATAAACAAACAAGTCTTGGTAAAGAAATTTGGTGGATACAGAAAACAACATATTTATGTACATCAATAATTTGGAAGAAATTTTTGATTCTCCAACTAGAAAGATTTTCCCGAATATTCTCTGTATATGGTTTCTACAAGAAAGTTTTAAAATATCTAAAGCACAAGGCAAATCCAACAAAGTAGAAAAGTGTTCGGTAATTATTATTTTTTAAAAATATTTCTGGCTTTCATCCTTCAAGGGTATTCTAAGACATTATTTCAAATTATGGAACTTTCTCTGGAAGGCGAATTAATACATTAATTATATTTAAATGTGCCAATTTCATAATTATATGGAAGATTTAAGTAGAGTTAAGACGTAGAAGAGATAAAATGTTGAACAAAGAGGAAATTTTATATTAGAATTGATAAAAAAGAGGATATTTGTTTATAGAGTGACAGCCAGAAAAAAGTGACCTAAGATGTACTGAAAAGTCGCATCATATAATATGATACTCGTGTAAGTTTATTTTGACTGTTGGGCTATTACAAGCATAAACCATAAAAAAACTAATGCCAATAATAATGGAAATCTTATGTACGGAATCTATGATCTATATAAGGTCAATCGTAAAGCCAAATTAGCTATTTATTATCTTTAAAATGTCTTGTTTCAGTTCGACGCTTTGTGAATAGCTTATTATAATAAATGCCATCAAATATAAAAATGAGTAGTGTGCAAGTATGTTGCCTGTTGTATGCTGATGATGCGGTGCTGATTGCTAACAGTATGGAAGATCTACAGTCCCTCGTATCTAGGATGAACGAAGTATGTATGAAGAATGAGCTAATGATGAATGTAAATATGTTCAAAGTCATGGTGTTTGAAAGAGAGAGTACGAAAGCAGTGTACAATGTAGTTGTGAATGATGAATACTTGGAGCAGGTCAGGGATATTGAAAGAAGGGTGAATGCAGGAAACTCCAATAACGGAGGACTGAACGCGGTTGCCGCAAACAAAAAGTTGTTCAATGAAGCGAAGCTAGCAGTCCACAATGGAGTGCTGATACCACCCCTGATGTATGGCAGTGAGGCATGGAACTGGCAGAGGAAGGATGGAAGTAGACTGAATGCTGTAGAAATGAGATCTCCGAGACGAATGTGTGGTAAAACCATCTATGATCGTGTGAAAAATGTTGAGATTCGTAAAGAATGCAAGGCTGATGTAAGCGTAGTGAGCAAGATTAAGAAAGGGACGCTTAGATGGTTTGGGCATGTAGAGCGAATGAACGAAGAGAGGAGTGTAAGGAGAATATATGACGCGAATGTGAATGGAAGAAGAAGCCAGGGACGCCCGAGGAAGGCATGGCACAATCAAGTGAATCAAATACTCGAGTCGGGCCATGTTAAAAGTCGGAATAGCGTTGTATGAATGTGAATGAAGCAAGAAGTGTATGCCAAGATCGAGTTGTTTGGCGGCCCGTCCTCTCTGCCTACCCCTGCGGGGAAACGGCGTGATGGTTAGTTAGTTAGTTAGCAATAAAATATATTTCAAAAGCACTCTATGTAAAAATTGGATACCCTATTTTGATTCTTAAGTGTATATTGTAACTATTGTAAAAAAATGTTTCTGTGTAAACATATTATGTTCATATTAGAAAACACGTGCCCAAGGCACGTGTGTTTTATTTTAATTTAAATAAATAAATAACTTTCTCATACAACAAAATTAATGTTCGTTAGAGGGAATCACGCGTTTTTTGTCGCCAAAAAATCCTCTTTCAGTTTGAAACTTTCCGAATAACTATCAAGGGGTTGTACATAAATTTTGAAAAAAATATGAAAATGTCATGATAAATTTCCTAGTTCCAAATCATACTACTCTGGTATAAAGCTCGAATTTTTCCAGTAACTCCACGGAAATAATTTCCCTCGAGGCCTATATCATCTTTGGGGATGCTGTGTGGAGAGTATTTTAGAGAATAGAAAGGAGTGAACTTGGGTCTTGAAGAGACACATGTTTTAGGATGGAAGAAACACAGAGGCCGGTAAATCATTTCACAGCCGAGCTGTTGAACACAAGAACGGGTCGTAGAAGCGAACAGTTCTCATGTGACAAATGTCAACCGTGTGCAAATGTTGAATGCGCGTTTGGCGTGTTTCCCGGCTGTGCACCGGTGCCAAAGGAATCAATGACGCTAGTTCCTCAAAGCATCTTCCATTAAAATACCGGTAGAACAAGGACAGCATTCCAACCTGACGTCTGTGCTCTATACTGTCAAATTCTATAGTAGGGCGTACTTGCCAATTGTACAGGGTCAGCAGTTGCACTACTAAAGTATCTATTTATATATTTTTGCTATTAGTTTTGTATCTGTTGAACTAAATTATGATAATATTCTCCTTGACTCTCGTGTGATTAAAAGGATTTGTTTTATGGTAATGTATGTGAATGTGCGATGCTAATTGCAGATCAGATTCAATTATTGCATCGGAGCGAAAGATCCATTGAAGAAGAAACATCTAAACGGCTTTGCGCGGAGAAAAACGAAACACCTTCTTGATAAACTCATCGACTTTTGATGTATAATTAACAATTTGTTAATTCAAATGAATGTTTGACATGAATCAACATTTCTAAATCAAATTCATAGTCGTACGTAGCCGTTTGAAATATCGGTGTAAAATCGGGGAAAGAAAATTGAAAGAGGATGCGAATACTGAGGACTGTAGAAGAACAGCTAGGGATGGAAGCCGGAGGAAAGCACTGATGACGGAGGCCTAATCAAACTGAGAGGTGGAAAAACTTCGTGGAAGAAAATTGGAACAATGTGGGAAGGCCTAGAGATGAATGGCTAGAGACTGTAGTCGGTGGAGAACATTCGCGAAGGTAGCCAAATCCCATCTTATGATGTAGTACCGTGGTGTGATGCTTTATAGAAGTAGGCTCGTCTAGTGTATTCTATGTCCAATATGAATTCGACGTAGAAGGTTGATCAGTTATCATTATTCTGAACGCGTTCTGTGCAACCAACTACAACTGTGTTGCATCACCGCGCTCTACATCTAAACAGGGCTGCTAGATCCGTGTGAAAAATAACTCAACCAAAACCTTTGATAGTCAAAAATGGTGAATATTGAACTATGGATAATAGTAATTGGGAAGCAGTATACATAAGAACTAGGAATATATAGCGTGGAACTTCATGGAAGCTAATTCATCTAAAAGCACTAACAAATTCACTGGAAGATTCAAAAGACTGCACATAGCTAATCACTTACTAAACAATCACCATTATTTTCATAAAGATACAGATGTTACAATATTACATGTGTGCAATAAGGGTAAAGAAATAGACAAATTCGAATCATTAGAAATCAATAGACTGATAAGCAAAGTAGAAGAAAATTTCGTAATTTTCGTCAATTGGAGAAAAAAGCCGACTCTCCTCTTATATATCCATTGTAGTTAGCTTTACTTGTATGAATTAATATTATCTAACACATGAATGTAAATGGGAAATACATACGAGTATAAAATACAAGAGTAAAATGCAAGTGGAAATTTTGTCACAGACATCTAAGGCGAACTCTAAAAGAATATTACACTGATTTGTACCTATTATAACATAATAAAATATTTTACAAATCGACCCAAATGCACTTCATGTAACCCTACAAGAGAAAAACTGCTTGTAGAAAAAAAACAGAAATAACCATTTGTTTAAAATAAAAGCTGGCACAGGATACATTATATAAAAATAAAGAAAACCATTGATTCAGTAAACCAACACAATATAATCCGTCTTCCAGAATATAGTAAACCAGACCGAAAGTAGTTTTAAATAAAATTGTATAGCCGTTCCGTCAGCAATAAAACAAATTTCTCATAACGGGACTCGCTCCTGATGAAAATGCTATATATACCATTCCTTATGTACAATTATATAAAATTCCTGTAATTTAGTGTGCAATCTATTCTCACGTCGAAATCCTAGCTTACTAAAATAATTGATAATATTTCACCATTTTGGAGGAGCAAGGGGCGTAAGTAATCCGGTACTCCGTATGCCGATTGTAATCAGTCTTATCACAAAGTCAAACTATTTTATTTTATTCATATTAGCTATTTCCTTAGGTGTTCCCTAATAAGGACAGGGTTGCAATTCTGGTATTATGTTTCTTTTAATGTTATCGCCCCATTTATGACTTATGAGTTCATTGTGGTATTTTTCCTTCTTTTGTCCAGTTAAGCGGAGTATCATGCCAAAAGTAATTTTTGAGTACGTATGGTTATGTCCGTGATATGTAATGATCTCCAAGCATACGGTTTATTTTATAATTGCTCATTTTTATTAATATTTTAGCAGAAACATTTAAGAATTTATCCTGTTTGCGTTCTTTTGCAGCCCTCTCCCATCAGAGAGTGGCTATAATCAAGGCGAACTCCACACTACAGACAGCAGTCTGGTACATATCAGTAAAACTGCACTCATAGCAGTAACATAAGTTTCAAAGGGCGTCTTCTATCAGCCTTATCCATATTTTAAATAAACCTAAATTGTCACCTCTGTATGTTTATTTTTGCTTTTAAAGCTTGACAAGACCATGATAAAGTGTATTAGAATCGAGTAGCATCATTCAGGCCCCACATGAACTAACTCACATTTTGTGCATTGAAAGAGTTCACAAGAATTTTTTAATTTTTTTATTTTTTCGTCTATACGGACGATACCCTTGGCTACACCGATTTGTCTATATTTCGGGTATGACCAATTACTCCTTAGATACTCGTAGAGGTATTGCTCTACTGAAATATTTATTTTCTTTTATTTAACGGTATCTTATTTATTTAACAGTAAGATTCTTGCTCAAATAAATTTATTTATTTAACAGTTTTAATATTCTCCTGATGAAAGAAGGGTGCTTCCGAAACCGGTAGAGTTTTGATAAAATAAAAGTGGTCTACAACAAATTTATGTGTTTTTTATTGTAAATTTATTTGTTCCAGAATCTCCCTCTCGAGGAAGTCATCACAACCTCCTGTACAGTCGAGCGAGCCGTACAAACTTATCTGTGAACACACCTGTGGGGAGAGCTACGCACTTCTTAAATACGGTGGATCAAAAAATCGATCTACCTTATTATGGTCTTACGCAAACAATTTACAGGGTTTTTGGTATTGCATATGAACTGCATAAACGATACAATTATAATGAAAAAATCTGCAATGTTGTAAATACTTGTAGAAATTGAATAAAATAAATAAATAGCGATGAAACGGAAAAAACAACCCGAGGTGAAATATAGTTTCTGGCAACCCTAGCAATTGGAGCTTTCTAGTTGAATGCATTTCAATTAAAGAGAGTGTTGGAGAGGCAGAATGCAGCCCTGATGGAATACCATTGAAGACTGAGTGAATAGTCAATCACAGTTCCCCTGAATTCCAATCTGGCATCTAAAGAACTCAATTGAAAGACATTTGGAACTCTTGTAATTTATATTAATTTATGCCGATTGAAAAGCAAATTTGACGCATGCATTCTGATACAATTGCTGGTGTAAGGCAGTGAGGTTTGGACTTTAACACGACGAAAAATTTAAGAATTTACGCGCAAGTGGATGGAAGTAGTTAGAAGTCGGGGACGAGGGAGCCACAGGGAAACACAGCACGATCACAAGTGAATAAAATACTTAGCCAGCTCATATCGACAGTCGGAATAGCATTAATAGAATTAATTAGTCTAGTTTTTGGACTGATAATTCGTGGAGGAATTCCATTGTATTAGAATTGAAATTAAAACACTTTTGTACTTTGTTCCACTTATTTATTTTCACCAGGACCGGTTTCATCCTACTACGGACATTGGGACTGTTTTAATTTCAATTCTAATTAATAGAATTATTTGGCATTCAGTCTTCCCTACCTATCCGTGCGGGATAAAGGTAGATTTTCTCAGTATTGCTCTGGTGAAGACCAGAATTCAGAATTGAAACATGTCTCCTTTCTTCCTTCAATCTCAACATTCTGACTCCGGGAAGTCATTCTTGTGCGGTAATCAATAGATTTAAAAAAAAAACTGGTACATCTGTTAATTTAAATTTATTTAGATAAAACATAATATATAAAACTAAGCTCAAAGGCATTGCATATTGCACTCCCTACTGAAAACTCTGAAACGGGTAAATATAATATATTCTTAATGTAGAATAAACAATACTAGTGCATTATTATCTACTTTATTCATTAAATTCAATGTGTTATACCCCTGAACTGCTATATTTGATTGCTTTTCACCATACCTGGTAGGACAGTTACAAGACAGTACCTACCTACCATTTTATTGTGACAATAAAATTTTACCTTCGCAATATTATACTCCTATACGATGAATTCAACATCTGGAGAACAAATGAAGTGACTAAAAACTAAGTGTTACACTACTTGTGGACGAAGAAACTCTGAATTTATCGGTAAAATTATACATCAAACTCCCACTTATTATCAAACAAAGTAATTTAATCAATAATTACATTAAATCCAGCAAGACTTGGCTTAATGAATTAACAGAAGAAGAACTGACTATTATTCTCAAAACAACATCATAGAAATGACTGGAAATATCCTACCCAAACCTTGAGGTTGAAATATAGAAGTCGCTGAAATCCCCTTATTTAAAACCTAGTTCGCCTCAGTACAGAATCTCTTAGTGAGGAGGACTATGAAAAAAATTCTATAATATATATGTATTTTTTATACTTATACCTTACCTTAAAATGTCAAAATTATATAGAAATTAATTATATTTTTTTTTTAATACGTCGATGTTGTTGATATACGAGTATTTGGCACATCAATGTTACAGTATAAATAAGCATCGAGTAGAGCTTGGTTATTTGAAACTATTTACCTCTGGATAAAAGTGTCAGATTATGTTTTTTTTTTTTTTTAATATTATCTATTATAATATGTACCTTTTCAATATTATTTGTAAATTTCCACGGAAAAGCCTGTAATGGGCGTAAATAAATAAATAAATTTAAAACAAATATCCTTGAATATTATTTCGTACTCTTTATTGCGTCGGTATGATAAACTGACCTTGCAAAAGTGGTTTCTCGTAAGGCAGATTAATATTAAACGAGTGACATAATAATTCAGAAGGCACTTACATTGTTTGTTTATACATTTAGCATTTTATGTTAGTACGAGAATAATATACACGCGAAGTTTTACTGGATTAATGTCCCTCCGTGTAAGTCACAACAGTTTTCCCAGACTCGTTTATTCGTTTGTGTAATTTTAGATATTTTACATTTCGTGCAGATCATATCAAATTTCCGCTGCCCAGCATTCATTTTAAATAAATATGTTTGCCTACACGAGACGGACTTCTTTAGCGGGTCTTTTAAAGATCCAAATAAATAAATAAATAATTCTAAGCGCCCTTGAGGCGATTTTTTCACGAAAATGGAACTTTGAAATAATAATAACAATACCCAGCAGCTATGCCCCACTGTTTGGAGGCAGCGTTTGCAGCATTCTCAAAGAGGGTGATCCCGACCAGAGCCACTGTGGGGGCGATGGTCAACGGGGTCACGTAGCGGAGAAACTGGCCCACCAGGCCCGTGCAACCTGGGGAACATACATACAGGTCAAATTTACATCCAGACTGAGTTCCTACTAAGGTGACCTTTCAGTGGATACATGGGGCATGTGAATGTATATACTCCGGCTTCAAGCGCCGACCACGTGATATATAATAAAATGGCATGCATATTTTTTGTTCCAAATAAACTCGGGAATCAATGGTTAGAGTCTGACGGGTGTGTTTTGTATAATGTTATTATGTATATTCACATTGTACATTAAACAATGTATTATCGATACCTCGGTTAACCTTCCAGTACCCAAGATGGCAACCGATGTTACCTAGTTTCTTTAATAATATCCAGACAACCTTATAAATACCGGCCTAATATTTTATAAAAAATACACTTTAAAAATGCATGTTTCTGATATTGCTAAGATGTCCCGAGATGTGAGCACATCTCTCCTTAACTTTATCGGCATAGGATACTGAGTATGTCGAACAGAAGGAAGTTACATCAAATGTGTCAAAAGTAAAATTTGTTATATTCGATTGTTCCTACCTATCTGTTTGATCAAATGCCGTGGTCCCGTGACTCTAATGCATAAAATACACGCCGAAGAGATCATTTGCCATTGTATTTAAGAGTAGTTACAGGTATTCCTTAACAAAACTTTGGAATGAAATACGACTGTTTACTAGAAGGTCGACATCGCTGCAGTGCTTCAAGAAGTTCTGCAGTGAATGGTTGCTGACTGGACAGTTAGCCGTACACTATAATTGATAAAGTCTAAAATGGATATAAATGGTGTTCTCGATTTTGTAAAAAAAAAATAAAAAAAAATATATATATATAAAATATTCATTAATTGATAAACTAAAGTTTTTAAGACAAGATTTTTGTGCATAGCGCAAAAGGTAACAATTATTTTTATAAAAAATAATTATTAGTTTCAATTACTAATTTTCTAATAATTATTGTTTATAAAAATAATTGTTACCCTTTGCGCTATGCACAAAAATCTTGTCTTAAAAACTTTAGTTTATCAATTAATAAATATTTGACAAGTCAAAACATTTTTTCACCAATAAAATGTAGACATAATTTGTCTCGACGCCATCTATTGAGGGATTTAGCCGTTACAAGCCTTCCTCATACTAATAAAGTTGGTTGTTTACAGGTGAAATATAATAAAAAATAGTAATTATTGAATGAAACACTAGTATATATTGATTAACTTGGCGGGTTTGCGATAAGCCGACGTAGCTCAACGGTAGAGCATCTGACCGGATATCAGAAGGATGCAGGTTCGAGTCCTGTCGGCGACATTTACCTTTTCTCGGAAGGTTTTTTCAATTTGGATGAGTGTTTCAGACTAATAATTATTGTTTATAAAAATAAAATATTATTTTTTTCCTTTTTTTATTTAAGTGTAGAGATTTTATGTAACTTCATTAAAACTTTATAAACCTTCATAGGACTTAATTTAATTTTTGTAGGCACTGCTGAAAACCAGCTGCACTCCGGGCTCCGGAATGTATAGCTGAACAGTCCTTTTTGTCAATTACTAAAACTAAATTATGTGTTAAAAAAATGTTAAATAACAAGTTCTTGACAAATAAATGTTTTTATTATTATTATCATTTAGCAACTAATGCATTCATTATAACGCGTCATGAAATAATAATAAGTACCCATTTTCGCATGTCACGGTAACGATAGCATGTCATCTTGGGAATAGAAACAAGTTTTTGTACATGGTAACAGGAAGGTTAATTAAGTATAATTGGTTTGAAACGAATTAGTTTTCCATAATTTCATTATAATTTATTTTTTTAATTGTTAGGAACTTCATCTTCGGTTTCGGACTAGTCAAATCATAGAAAATAAATTCTATCATTTGCTGAGCTAGTAACAACTACTCACACTGGCAGTTATGAAACATTAAGTTAAATGAATAAATTCTATCATTTGCTGAGCTAGTAACAACTGGCAGTTATGGCTGTTAAGGATGAAAATGAATAAATTCTATCATTTGCTGAGCTAGTAAAAACTACTTACACTGGCAGTTATGAAACATAAAGTTAAATGAATAAATTCTATCATTTGCTGAGCTAGTAACAACTACTTACACTGGCAGTTATGAAACATTAAGTTAAATGAATAAATTCTATCATTTGCTGAGCTAGTAACAACTACTTACACTGGCAGTTATGAAACATTAAGTTAAATGAATAAATTCTATCATTTGCTGAGCTAGTAACAACTACTTATACTGGCAGTTATGAAACATTAAGTTAAATGAATAAATTCTATCATTTGCTGAGCTAGTAACAACTACTCACACTGGCAGTTATGAAACATTAAGTTAAATGAATAAATTCTATCATTTGCTGAGCTAGTAACAATTACTCACACTGGCAGTTATGAAACATTAAGTTAAATGAATAAATTCTATCATTTGCTGAGCTAGTAAAAACTACTTACACTGGCAGTTATGAAACATTAAGTTAAATGAATAAATTCTATCATTTGCTGAGCTAGTAACAACTACTTACACTGGCAGTTATGAAACATTAAGTTAAATGAATAAATTCTATCATTTGCTGAGCTAGTAACAACTACTTACACTGGCAGTTATGAAACATTAAGTTAAATGAATAAATTCTATCATTTGCTGAGCTAGTAACAACTACTTACACTGGCAGTTATGAAACATTAAGTTAAATGAATAAAGATAACAACGATGTATGAACAAAGGTTCTCCTAATGAGCCATTACCATAAACCATGCAATAGTAAATTTATTTTCAGCGCCAGTGTTCAGAGCGATTATTGTTATTCAATTTTAATGTACGGAAGGTGTTTCTCGTCCCAAGGGGATGAGTAAATGTTAACTTATGATATCATTGAGCTTTGTTTGCATTCAGATACATCCCAGAAAATATAAACTCCTGATACATTTTAATGATTTTTCGAATCAAATTCTTTCGGGTTCGAGTCCCAGATGCGACTGAAATATTTTTCTGTCCTTTTGTCCGGTTTCATCTTTCATTTAGGTTATGTTAATATTATCTTCTTCAATGATTAAATATTACGATGAGGTTCTTAAATCTCAATAAAAATAATTAATAATTAAAAAATATATATATATATATAAGCTGTCATATATATATATATATATATATATATGACAGCTTTCAAAACTATCGCATGTATTTCCAACCCATTCTGTATTATAAAACATATCCATTAAAAACCTATAAAGAATCAATAGATAACAGTAAAAAAAATGCGGGTATATTTGTTAATCTCGGAAAGGCTTTCGATAGCATATCCCATGAGATGCTACTGAAAATATTAAATAACGTTGGTATAAAAAACAACGCGATTAAATGAATTACCAACTACTTGAAAAAATCGCCTTCATATCATAAAAATCAATCATGTTATTAGTGATCAAGAAATGTCATACTTTGGAATCCCCCAAGGTGCAGTTCTTGGACCGTTTAATATATGTTTCTTTCAACCTTTACATGACCAAATTACCAACCATTACATACCCAACAGTATTAGTAATAAGTGAAAATACTTGGGAAAACGTAAATTTAAAGGCCAACGAAGACAAACACTCTCAAGACCTTTTTCGACATTAATCACTAAATAGTGAAAAAACATTTGTAGTTCCATTTGAAATACATAAAACCGATACTCCTAAAAATTTAGGCATCGTTATACGTGACAATTCTACAACTCACAAAAATTATTGCATTACATACGACACAATACTAAAAACAATAAATAAAATCAAATACCTAGGAGTTACTATCGATAAGAATCTGAAATGGAAGGACCAATTATATGTTAGGTTGTAAATTATTTATATATATGCAGTCAAACTTGGTCATAATGAGGACGAATGGACCGACTAAATCTGCTTCTGAGAGCCGTTACTCGTTATATTCAAAAAGGTTTAAAAAAACGTATGAGTATATAACTACTTACCTAGCTCTGCTTTCAATATACATACATACATGCGTTTCTTTTTAAATACATTATCTTAGTTATAATATATTACTAATACTAAATATAAATGTCTCTTTATACCAAATTTACTATTTAAACATATTTAAAAAAAAAAAAACTTAAACGCAAAATACTTATTACAGCACAAATACATGTACCAAATTAATGTACATTCCTCTTCCATCCATACTCGTAAGCATATACTCGTACATCTAATATAGCATATAGTAGTATAAAATCAGAGATGTGAAATAACTGTCATGTAATTATTTTGTATGTATCTAAAAGTATCATAAAATTTAAAAAAAAAAAAAATTATTTTATAAAATATACAATATAAATTACATTTTATAGATATATTTTAATTTTTAAGGGCATTTTTGCTCATTTTGACTTTTGGAAAGTAATCATGTATATTGATGGTAACAAATATGACGGTCTCCTTGATTGTATAGCTCTTTGATATCTGCTGTATTTACGCTATTTTGCTTTTTTTTTCAATTGTATTTTGAACAAATACGATGTTCTCCTTGAATACTATTATATTAAGTCTATTATCACTGTAAAAAAACTGTACTTTAAATTTTTTTTATTTAATACTTGCTGATATTTTGATATTTTTAATCTCTATAATAAAACTGTTACGATGTTTTCATATATATATATTTTTTTTCAATTTGTGTACCTTGATCACAACATGCATGCACCCATATTGTTGTATTATTGCGCTATATTTGTATGATAAGTGTTATTTATTGTTGTATTATATAATATTGTCGAACTAAACTCCTGCTGTCAAGCTACTTGCAGTGGCTTAGCGGGTACAAGTTCCCATTGTATGTAATTAATATTATGCAATCACATTTACATTATCAAATGAGGAGTTTTGTGCCTGAAAAGGGAACCACGAATCTTACTTTGGTGGATAGGTTCATAACTTTTCATTTGATTCTATTTATAAAGTGTTTCGTATAAAAAAAATAAGTATGTATTTTATTTATTTATTTGTCCTTTATTGAGAATTAATACAGCGCAATTTGATAGGGAGATTATTGTAATTTCTTATATCTCGATAAATACATATAATGGTTGTAGTATATTATATAAAAAAAAATAAAAAAATATTGGCTACGTTTGTTTGCTATCTTTCCCATTAGTTTCTTTTTTGATCCCATTCGAGTGATGTCTGGCTTTCCCACGTTGCGATTCTTTCATTTATTGGACTTCTTTGTTCTTTCTATCAAGTCGAGAGATTCTTCTCTGGCTGGGGAGGGGGTGTCGGTTAATTGGAATTCAAGGGAGGTGGGGCATCCACCCTCTCCCTCGTGTTGGAGAAGGACCATAAAAAGTTTTTGAGATTACACCCCATCTACTATCTACAGTCATTACTCTACTATCTAGTTGAATCTACCCCCTGGGAATGCCCGAAATTCTCACCTTGAAGCTGTAAACGGAATAATTTATTCCAACACTCAGTTATATTTTTTCTTGTACGCCTTTAATATTATCATTTTACCTGTATTTCTAATACAATGCAGATATCTATCTGTTTGTCTGAAGCAGCAAAAACATTCGAGCAGTGAGGTCTGGTGTCAAAAAATAGCACAGTTTTCATGCATTCACATGTATCTGGCATTGTTATTTAGGACTGTAGCCAGTGACTTTTGAGTGAGCTACAGTGCTAAGATTGAAAAATACGACGTTATTGATGTTGTTGAAGGCGAAAATGATTTATTTTTTTTCAAAATTTAATTTTTTTGTGTGAAGATTTAAATGGTAGATGGGGGAGTTCCCCACTTACCATCTAAATTTTCACAGGAAATCTCCTGCGAAACCGGGTAGTAAAACTAGTGTAGGAGACCGAAAAATAGATATTTGAAAAAATGATTTACTTAGTGTGGCTTGCCACGATTATAATGCAACTTTTAATTATTTATAATTTTGAAACTGTCATTTCATGGAATTCCATTTTAATATGATTTTTTATTACAAAACCTTTGTAACTATGAATTTACTTATTCAGTTGTAATTTTTTTTAATCAATAATTCATATTATAATATAATCACATAAAATCGTTTTAAATTACTTCAACTTAATAAAATGATCGGCCGGTTTCGTAAATACCCTTCCTTCGTCAGGACCATCATATGAAATTGAAGTGATTTAAAACAAATTTATATTATTAAAAATATACGTTTTTAAAAGTAAGTTCCATGTTAGTTGGTATGAATGCATTTAAAAATGAACAGTAAATTGCTTTCGGCAAGCGTTTCTTCTTTGGCATCTACGGATGTCTTCAGATTTTCAGTTGCAAATAAATAACGCCAATTTCACTAACGTATGATTAAAAAATTGTACCGTCTAAGGAAAAATTCTTGCAAATAATTTTTTTGATATTTTCCAGTTCACAGAACGCGTAGATTTCTTCAACAACAGCTCCAATAATTCGATCAAGCGGATTTGAAGTGTTTTACCCCTCTGCAAAAATGATGTACATATAAAATAACAAAGAGAAATATTATTTAACAAAACTTAACATTATTAATTTTTAAAGCTGGAATAAAATCGAAAGAGCGCCCTTTTTGAATAATTTCATTGACTACTGACATTGAATTATTTATTTTTTGGAATAAAGTTATGAAGTCATGAATGGTTAAAGCTTGTCGTTTTTGTGCCATAATTGATTTGATATCGATCTATCTCTAAACATAGAAATTTAAAAAAAAAACATTCATTTGAAAATTTTATTTCATTCCGTAAATTTATTTATTTAATATGTATGTAACTAAAAAAGTTCTTAGGTAGGTACTTGTGTATTTAATTTTGAAAAAAATTTACCGAAAAAAACCTTCTTCTTTTGAATATGTAATCTGTGGCTAACCGGAGTGGTATATCTATGGGCTAACCCCAATAATAACATGGCGGGTTCATTGTTTTTCAAACTAATTTTAAAACTTTATAGCGATAGCTTTATATATTGGATTTCATTCAAACTACCTTCGAAACCTCCCCGGCACTAATAAGAACAAACTGTGGTATTTCCAGCGAAATCGGTCGAGTAATTTTTGAGAAATTTGAGGAATGAACTTGTGAAATCATATGTTTATTTAGGTGTCATTATTGACATTAGATCACATGATTCCTAGTTGTATAAATATGTTACCCGCTGAAATAAAAACAAAAACTGTATTAAAACTAAATCATTAATAAACACATTGAAAACTTGGCTAGCTGAAAGAAGCTATTTGTATTAGAAATAAGAAAATATTATTTTTATTTAGGATTTATTGCTTTCATTTATGTTTTTATTTTATTCATTTTTTTTAATATATTTTTGTAGAAATATTTTAGAGTAATATTCTTGAGAAATATTTATGTTTTTAGCTTGTTATATATGTTTTTTATTTTATATATTGTTTTTTTTTTAATGTTTTTATTTTACATATTTGTAACACTGTCTGTAAATTTTATGTTGTAAATAACAAGCCCCCGTCAGACAAACTACAAAAAGTAGTTTATCGGGACTTTTTGAATTTTTTTTTTTGTCTTGTAAAATTATTATTTTTTTTAAAATATGTGTGTATATATATATTTATAGAAATGAGCCATTCCGTCGCTTGAAAAGAGTATGGACTCATAACTGACAAGGGACAAGTCTGTTTTTGTTTATGTTAAAAACAATGAATGGCGGCCTCCGTAGCCGAGGGGTAAGGTCCCCGACTACGAATCCGGAGGTCGCGTGTTCGAACCCCGGAGAGGTCAAGTATTTTTTTTAATGAAATCTTTTTTTTTTTCACATGTATTTCATATAAAATTATAAACAGTATATACTTGCGGCACGTTCCAGATTGGTAGATACTCTTACTATCGCCCTGGTGAAAAGCCGTGTTTGGTGACCAGATCTGAATAGCCAGGTACTTCCCGACCTTTCCTGCCTTATCTCCTTCCCCTCCCCATACCATTTAGCCTCACAACATACCCTAATTGGGGATGCCATAGTCACACTGGCTCCGGTTAGCAGGGAGCACTTGGGATTATTGTGAGGTATTCACATTTTAAAAAACTACACAAGATATTATTACCTCCGAGTACCACTCTTATATTGCCTATATATTTTAATTACACTTATCTTATTTTAATAACATTATTCGAAGCCTCTCACTGCAATCCGTTTCTTATCGAGGGACGAATCACATTTAGGAAGATACATTATCGAATCCCTGTACTGTACCATCCATCGTAAAATATGCATTTCCTTTCCCAAAATCGAGCAAGAATGTAAATAAATACCAGGATTAAATAATATCTTCAATAACACGTGTTTTCTGATATTATATCCTCTGCTTGCAAAACCAATGAAATATATGTATATTTTAACGCGGCATCACTTTCATTGTACATGTAGTTTGGTATTACAGATCAATGAACTGGTAAATACATTTGTTGCCGTAAGTTCTAATAATAGATCGTCTACAGTTGGTGAAAAGATAGAGCGTTAAAAAAATTGTACAACACCTTGAGGTGTATTTTTACAAAAAACGGCGTTATACAAATCTTCCAAATATTATTATTATAATAACGAGTATATAACTATAAAGTAACGAATGTGGGATAGATGTTTCCTTGCCGGATTTACAATCAAATGTGAAAGTGTTTGTGTTTCCTCCCGCCTGCTACATGGTACTCTTCAAGAAATAGTTTCAAACATTCCTGTTTTTTTTTTAATACCCACAGCATAAAAAAGATATAGACAATGCAACATCTTCCGCTTACTGTGATGGCAGTAGGAGATTTTCAAATACTGTCAGGTTATTCGTAACCAGGAAATGTTTGTCTTTCTTTAAAAAAATGATACCTATATACCAGGGGTGTTGAAGTTTGCCGGTTTTTTCAATAAAGAAAACGCTTAATTCTCGAGAGAATCTCAAATTTTTTTTATTCAAAGTATTGACCATCGGATTCTATATATTTTGCCCATCTTTGAGGCAAATCATGGACACCATACCACAAAAAAAAAATTCTCTTTCGAGGCAAACCATTCGACGAGCCATTTTTCGACTTTTTCAAAATTGGCGAAGCGCTGCTCTGCGAGTGAGTGTCCCATCGATGCGAAAAGGTGATTGAAAACGGATGGGGCAAGGTCTGGAGAGTACGGCGGGTGCGATAATATTTCCCAATTTAATGCTTTGAGAGTGTTCTTCACTACTTTAGCTGTATGAGGCGGTTTGGCGGTTTTTACGATTTGTCTCTCGTTCATTAGGTGTGGTACCCATTTTCCATACTTTTGGATCTTTCCCATGGCTTTTAAACGTTGGCAAATTGCTCCTCGGGTCACATTAAGTGTTTGGGCCAATTGTTGTTGCGATTGGGTTGGGTCCTTCATCAAATAACGCCTGCAATTCCTCGTCTTCGAACTTTTTCGTTGCACCAGGATGTTCATTGTCTGTTAAATCGAAATCTCCACTTTTAAATTGACGGAACCATGTCTCACATGTTCTAATCACTGGAGCATGTTCACCATAAGTTTCTACCAGCAACCGATGAGCTTCAACTGCTTTTTTTCTTTTGATGAAATAAGAAAAGCAACGAATGCCGCAAATGCGATTTACTTGGAACGAAACTTGACATATTCAACTATGACACTATTATTTTGGCAGAATGTAACTTGTGTATTTTTGAAGGTTAATATCCATAGAAAAATATGACATAGATGCCAAATCATAGAAATGTATACATATCTCTAGCGACACCTATGAGTAAAACCGGCAAACTTCAACTAACACCCCTGGTAATTCAATAAAGGCAATAAAATTTTGGGATTTATAATAAGGAACTCCTATTAAAAATATGTAAATATATTCATACAGATCAGCAAACGCCGATTTTGAATATATAATTTTAATTATATATAATTATACGTAGAATTTATAAATCGTTATTTAAAAGTGAATAATCATCTCATCAAAACAAATTGTTATTTTGGTACCATTGCATTTGGAACATTTGACGTCACGTGTGTATTCTGTTTTTGGATTAGTATGGAGATTTTTTTTTTTCGATTTTGTTTTCAATTATAAATACGTATTTTTGTAGTTTTGGCGAAATTTAAATTTAATTTGGGTGACTACAAACTCTTTAATTGTTGTTCAATATAACACAACTATTATTAATGACATAAGTTAGAGTATTCATGAGCAAACCAATTATCAATACAAATATTATGATAATGTTATTGCTCAATACTATTATTATTCTTTGAGTTAAAGTTTCTAAAAAGGTACATAATGTTATTAATTATGTTTAGTTATGGTTTACTATGAATAGAATATAAAATTTCGTACGGTAAAGCTCATCCTTGTTTTGACATTTGACATTCTAAACTCAAAACCGACCACCCATAGATTTGCTGCATTTTGGCGGACTTGAAAAATTGACAATTATTTAAACTATGAAAACAAACTTTAGAAAAAAAACTAAATATACTGGTATTTAAGTTCGATTGTCGTTATTGATAAGAAGAAAAAAAAATTGGGCTGGAGTTCCTTATTCGTATTTCAAAACCTATTCTCAACATAAGAACTCTGTACTCCCTTTACACCGCGTATATCCGCCGTCACTTAGAATATTGCACACCGATATGGACACCTTTACACCAAGCCCATATTGAAAGAATCGAAAGCATTCGACGTAAATTCTTCAAGAATATAAATAATAAATTTAATTTACACTTCGCAAATAATACCGAATTCTTAAAATTCCATAACTCCATCACGCTTCAAACGCGACGTTTAATATTTGATCAAAGGTTCTTGTTTAAAATTACGAATTAGGGCCTGGTCTCGCCAGAGCTCATCAACTTTATACAAATTCACATACCGCCGACCAACTCGACAAACTGATTTTTTTCATTTGCCCGCATGTAGGACCAATCTTAGGATAAATTCTCCAATTCCCCGCATTTGTGCGCAATATAACGCACAATTTCACAATATTGACATTCTTCACAACACCCTTTTAAAATGTCGTACCTAAGTAATACGTACGACTACAAATTGATGCACGAGTATAAAATTTCTGTCCCGATCCTATCTTCCTCTTCCACTCCCCCATACTACTTATTTTGTTTTTTTTTCTTCTTTATTTTGTTAGCTTCATAAATAAAGCATTTGTATTTAACCACTGTTAGCACAAGAAAATTTGTTGGCTTACCTTTTGTTAAACTTCCTTTGTAAACATATTTGTATTAAAAGCTGTTGTTTCTTTCAAATAAATAAATAATTCGACTAATATAAAAACTAAAAACAACATATATGTATAATTTTAAATTAACGCCTCACCAATAAAGACCTGGAACAGGGCTGACACCGCAATGGCACCCGATAGCTCACACATCCTCACCTTCCACAGCCGCTCCTTATCCTCGGGAGTTAGGGCTGCCAGCACTGCAGGGGCAGGGCACTGCCACTGCGGCAGGTTGAGGATGGCCAGCGTGGGCACCAGGAAGGAGATGGTGCCGCCCTGGACAATGGGAAGGCGGCAACCGAAGGCGGTTTGCACCAAGGTTACGAGACCTGGAAAGCACAGATAGGTGATGAGATACTTTGTGCACGTGGTTCGCCAAACTGAGACCTCGAACCTAGAGAACCTCATGAATTCTTGCAAAGTGGAAGGCAGGAGATGCGTAGAAAGATCACCGATGCGATCATGACGTCAGAATGAATAGATTTGCCCTAAGTACGATTTCGACGGCTGGAGGCAAAGACCATATGACACCAATTTTGGCACCAGCTTAGTTAACTGCCATCCACGTATTTTTCGCGTGATTTTTACTGCGGTAAGCAAATTACAAAACATTTATGAAAAGAGGCATCCTAAAAATTCAGTTTTTTTAAACAATCCGAAACTTAGTTGCTGTTTTACTTAAATTTGCGGCACGCCTAGCTCGCTTAGATATGAAAGATTAGTTTGTTTGTTTACCTGTGACGAAGATCATAGTGGCGATGATTTGCCCCCTCGCAGGGTCGCTCTCCTCCATGCACAGGGCGGGACACAGAATGAAGGGAATGGCAACGATGGCGCCTATCATGGTGAGGTAATGCTGAAAGCGCAAAAAAATCATCGTTTGGGTTTCTAATACCGAACTTGCCGGTGCATTTAGCGAGCACCTCTCAAATAAACCAATTCCGAGAGTAGATAAAATGATAATACATTTTTATTTTATTATTTAGCAATTGACCAGTGCCTCTAGAAATCAGGTAAAATTAAAGTTGCACGTCTTATATAAAATTTTGCGCTTAAATAAAATATATAAACATTACAAAATCACTAACACGTATGTTTCAAAGACCCAATCATGTCTGATTACGTCTAAAAGGGATAGAAATGATAATCTAGTCTCCTTTAATGGAAGTAATCTTTCCAAGTCAGAGTCAAGTTACCCTCTCAGAAGATAGGCGTACTGTACAGAGCCCGCAGATACTCAGATAGAACACAACTGCTGACCCTGTACAAATTGCAAGTACGCCCCACTGTAGAATTTGGCAGCCACCTCTGGTCGGCAGCTCCAAAATATCTTAAAAAAAACCCATGACTCTGGGCAGAAACGGGCGGTTTGTTTGATAGGTTCGGATACGGTTTGAAATCTTTGGAGCACAGACGTCAGGTGGAAACGCTGTCCTTGTTCTACCGGTATTTTAATCAATTAAGTCAATGATCCCTTCGGCACCGGTGCACATTCGGGAAACACGTCAAACGCGCGCCCAACACTTGTACACGGTTGAAATTTGTCACATGAGAACGGGTCGCTTCTATGATTATTTCATGTGTTCAACAGCTCTTCTGTGGAATGAATTTTATTATTTTTACATTATGGTGTTGTGCGACTGACTGCAGTCAGCAACCATTCGCTGCAGAACTTCTCAAAGCACTGCGACGATGTCGATATTCGAATAGATAGAGGTATTTTATTTCAAAGTTTTGTTGATGAATAGCTGTAACTACCCCCAAATACAGCCGTTCGATGTCTGGTGAGAACAAGTAAACGATTTTGATTTGAATCGCGTAAAAAATATCGTAAACTAATAATGACAGTTAACATTTGAGGTGGCGTTTTTTCACCCCGTTGACACTTTTTATAACTAGTCCTATATTGAGGGAACTAAATCCTCAAAAATCGATATCCTAAATTGATCGTAAATTTGATCGAGAATTTCGTTGGGAAGAGCGTATTTGTACATTTGAACAGTGTTGAGGCAATATTTCGGCTCAACAGTTGCTCAGTAGGGTTGAAGAACGGCCGTCAGGCTCGGGGATTGAGAACCTTCGCTAGCTAGTTCTATTTTCAAATCATCATCTTTTCACCGACCTGTAGCGCCATGAATATGCACAGGTACCAGGGCGGGACGTCGTCGATCCCGTACGTGACTTCAGTCTTGTTCACCACTTTTGGCGGTAAACCGTTTGAATTTATAGCGGCGCCATCTTCTGGTGGAGACTGGAAACAATTACAAAATTATAATATTTTCAGAGATTGAAGGATGTATGTATGTACTTTTAATGACATGACTTTATTACGAAGTGTAACTATGAATATTAAAACCGGTGACAATAACCGGATCCCTACAATACGATTTCGAAATTATAGATAATTATTGAAAAACCATTAGAACAAAATAAAACAAAACATTTTCAAACTTATTAGAAATATGTAGTCAAATAGAAATACTTCTAACAAAACAATATTGCTGTAAATTTAGCTTTTATGGTTTGATTGCGGAGTTAATATAATGAAAAAATTTCACTATTTTATTGTGCCTTCTAAGATTTTTTCCAATCTTTTATGTACATTATCATTACTGCCTTCGAAGGGCGAAATTGCTGTCATGCATAATAACAATATAGCAGATTGCAGTACCTAATTGTTAAAGTTTATGTAATTGTGTTTAATATATATATTCATTACTGTAACAGTCTTAAATTTATTCAATGTCCAATTTATGCTTTAAATCGTGCCGGCAATAAAAAATCTATATGAATAAAAAAAACCAACCTTATATTATCTGTGTTCATATGGTATTGGCAATAACATAAGTAAATCTGTGCTATAACTAAATATGTATTTCGATAGATTTGCATCTTTTAAAAATATTTTTTAAAATTATTAATTAAAACATAAGTTTAACATTTTAAGAAGATACATAAGGTACAAATGTATATCTCTATATATAAAATGAATGCTTGTCTGTGTGTCCTTGATTTTCTCGAAAATTACTTGACCGGTTTCGGTGAAAATAGCACAGTTTGTTCTTATTAGCATGGGGAAGGTTTAGAGAGTAGTTTGAATGAAACACAATATGTAAAACTGTTGTTATAAAGTTTTAAATTTAGTATGAAAAATATTAAACCCGCCATGTTGTATTGAGGTTAGCACATAGATATATCACTCTGGTTAGCCACAGATTACATATTCAAAAGAAGAAGGTTTGTTTGGGTAGAATAAGAATAGAATTTATACGGCCGCATATCCCCTCTGCATACTTCTTTTACAAATGAGGACGTACAGCAGAAATAATCCTTTAGTGGATCAAGTGTCGGAGGGATCAACTGTCGGAGGGATCAACTGTCGGGTAGACAACTGTTGGGGGCCAACTGTCGGGGGATCAACTGTCATGGAACCGCAATTGACTATGAATAAAAATAAGTGTATGTTTAAAGTAATTTATATCACGCTAAATAAATTTTATAAATTTGTTTTGTATGTTAGTAAAGAATCATGGAAGAAGTGGGTATATGTCATATCGTAATAGGTGAGTTCTTTGCTGCATTAGTGTTGTTCGCTTGTATATGAAGAAGCCTAGTGTGCCTGGTACGCCTCGTTGGAACATTTGAACAACGAGGGATAGTAATTCGGGACTAGCGATTTTATTATTTAGCAGGTTATGTAGAAACAATAGATCCGACAAAGTACGTCTTTTTTGTTAACTTAACATATTATTTGTAGTTTTGTTGTATTTGTGGCGTAAAAATTTTCTTCAGTGTACTTTCTATTAACCCTTACCAGTCCATTATTTTTATAAATATTTGTTGTCAGCCAACCCTAATTTAAATAATGTCAAAATATTAATTTATTGATAGGCAATTACAAAAAGGTTATTTTATAGTAAAACAAAAACGGAAAACCGTCAAAATCTTATTAAAACGTGAATTTAAATGTTTTCTATCGAATCACAAGAAACAACGTCACGTTTCAAGTTTTGCGCGAAAATACACCGCGCGCACGTCTTAGTTGACGTCGACAACTGAGTTGTAGCGTACAAACAGTGATGTCGGCTGGCACCCGACAAAAGAGTTGTAAGGGTTAAATCTATGGATGATTATAAATGTAAGGGGATTGCCTTTTTGTCTTTTTTGAGATGAAGAACCAGAATATTTTTGGCAAAGACTTATACTTGGAATGTCGAAATGTTTAAAGATTTCCATTATTGATGTCCTTATACGGACCTTAATAATGATCTTTCTGATACATTTTGAGTTATATTTTGTTTTAATTTAATTTTATTTTATTTGGTTACTAGCCCTCCCTTCCCCCCGTTTCCGATCAAATAATTTAAAAAAATCGTTTATTTATTATTCGTTATTATTTATTTTTTAATTAACCAATTAATCTATGGTTGGAATATACTCGTATACCGCACCTTCATTGTTATTCGAGCTGTGCAGTTCGATTTGATACTGTCTAGAACACTGCTGTGGGGTGAAAAGTGAGGAAAAGAAAAATAAGAAAAAATAACTAACAAGCTGTTGTTAACCTTTGTTTAAAAATAAGAATTATGTGACACGACACAAGAGTCCCAGCTGCTCCCGAGTCTGGAGTTAGAGAGACTATGGCATCCCCAATTGGGGTATGTTGTGAGGCTGAATGTATTGAGGAGGGGAAGGAGATGGCGAAGAGAAAGGTGGGAAAGTACCTGGATATTGAGATCTGGTAATCAAATATGGCTAAAGCCATTTCAAGCAACGTTTAGATTTTGAATGGTGGTTTTTCACCAGGGCGATACTGTATCTACCACTCTGGGACGTGCCGCAAATATACTACATATTATTTTTAATGAATAAATTATGAAGGCAATTTATTCAAATAAAATTTACTTGTGCACGCCAGGATTTGAACTCGCGACCTCCGGATTCGTAGCCAAGGATAGTAACTACTCAACCACGGAGACCGTCAAACCAAAATCAAACAATAATCATAAATCACCCCAAACTAATGTTTCACTAGTTACTTACGTTATTCACAATATCCATGTTAAAGTTCGTCATCTTCTCTTAAAACACGAAAATCGAGCACAATTAATTGGTTTAATCACAGCACGATTTTATTGACACAAGTCACACTAGCCGATTGTAAGTCACACCAGACGTCCGTCAAACGGAACGCGAGGAGGGTGATACTGATCAATTAGTGACATGTGCGACTGCCCCACCGTGACTGCAACTAGAAACAAAACAAACAATTATTAATAATAGGTAATCCACATCGTAAAGATTGGAGTATGTGTTATATGACCACGCGTGGAGTTGAGTAAATCGAGACTTGGCAATAAAGTATGTAATAAAACTGCTTTAGTAAATATAAACAGAGAATCTAATGCCACGAATACACGATCGCCCAACCTTCCAACTCGAACGTTTGGGCGATTGTGTAGCGGGGTAATTCATTAGCGTTGAGATCGCTCCGGTGGCGAACTAGTTGGACCAACTTCAGACTAGTTGGCCGAAATCGCACGCCAGCCTCCACACATTGGCCGTTCGAAAAAATACTCTAATTTCCAACTAACCCCCAAAAAAATGCCCAAATATGCAATATGCGTGTTAAGCAAATAATAGCAGTTGTGTACTATTAAAGTATCTGCGGGCTTTGTACAATACGAGATTGTCACTTAAGGTTACACCAAGCATATCAATGGAGGGCTTATTGGGAAGATTGCTTCCATTAAAGGAGACTAGATTGTCATTTCCACCCCTTTTGAATGTAATCAGACATGACTGGGTCTTTGAAACATGTTTTATTCTTCGCACAGCACTTGCGTCGGGATCGCCTGCCGAATTCATACTGGACGGCCAATGTGTGGAGGCCGGTTCGTGCAAGTTCGGCCAACTAGTTTGAAGGTTGGGCCAACTAGTTCGCCACCGGAGCGATTTCGGGCCAACTCGCCGAACTCGAGCTAACGTTGGCCCAACGCGCGCGAACTGCACCTCTACACAATCGACCGAACGTTTTGAGTTGGGAGGTTGGACGATCGTGTGGTCGGAGCATTAGGATATATGTAGAAATAACTATTGAACCCACTGAAAGAGGTAAACCGATAGAAGTGTTTTGTGGGCGTGTCTGTGTGCCCGGAAGTAAGGTTAAATTTTCCTTACATCGAAGGAAAATGATTAAGCATTATTAAAAATCTTTTTTTTTTAACTGATGTGTTGAATGTCGAAACAGCTGTCACAATAATACAAAACTAAAATACTTGCAGAACGTAATAATAACATTATTAAATTTGATTTACATTAAATAAAATAAATAAAAAATTAAAAGAAGTTTTACGAATTAAACACAATAACAATTATTAATTGATAAACTAAAGTTTTTTAAGACAAGATTTTTGTGCATAGCGCAAAGGGTAACAATTATTTTTATAAACAATAATTGTAATAATTACAAGTCAAAACATTTTTCACCAATAAAATGAAGACATAATTTGTCTCGACGCCACCTATTGAGGGATTTAGCAGTTACAAGCCTTCCTCATATTAATAAAGTTGGTTGTTTACAGGTGAAATATAAATAAAAAACCGTAATTATTGAATGAAACACTAGTATATATTGATTAACTTGGCGGGTTTGCGATAAACCGACGTAGCTCAATGGTAGAGCATCTGACCGGATATTAGAAGGGTGTGGGTTCGAGTCCTGCCGGCGACATTTATCTTTGCTCGGAAGGTTTTTTCAATTTGGATGAGTGTTTCAGACTAATAATTATTGTTTATAAAAATAATTGTTACAATAACAATTGTTCAATAAGCGTAAATTCAGAATAAAATAATACAAATTATAAATGTGTTTGTAGTCAATTCAATATTATTAATAATCAAACATTTTGTTTAAATAGCCATCTCTTCAGATTAATAAGAGTACCCATAATCAGAATAATTATTGTTAATTTGGTGCCTTGGTTTTTGGTTGTTCGCTGAGTTTGTTTGAATTTCTATTTTCTTTTTATAAACATATATTTTTTTAAATTAATAACAATAGCTTTGTTAACCACTGTATTTAATATGTAAATATCAACATGTTTCAGAAGCAAAGCTCCCCTCATCAGGATAAATTAAATATTTTTTTATTATATAATTATTTTATTTTATTTTCTGATACGATTATTTTTTTATATAATTATTTTTACATTAATACGTAATTATTTCTATGTGCATAATTTGCTTATACTCGTACGTCGTTTTTTTTTTGTTTGAGGTTGTTTTTCTATTTTGTAATATAAATATTTTTTAATTAATAACAGTAATTTTGCTAACCACTGTATTTAAAATGTAAATATTAACGTGTTTCAGAAGTAAAGCTCCCTCATCAGGATAAAATAAAAAATTGTTATGCTTGTTACAATTATTATATTATTATATTTTTATTTTTATTATATATTATTATAATTATTATATTTTATTTTCTAATAGAAATATATTTTTTTCTTGTAATTAATTATTAACCTCTCTCACCACTTATTGTTACTTTTGTCTATGTTTATAATTTATTTATGGTTATATGTAAAAAAAAATATCAGTATACATTGTATCCTGACGAGGGAACCATTGGTTTCGAAACATGTAGATATTTATTTATTAAATAGTGGTATAAACAAAATATTTTGTATTATTTAGTTTACAATTATAATTACGAATATTACAGTTGATGTCAAATACACCCGCGTGTTTAGAGGAATGTCTTCTGACTGACAACATAATTGTCACATAAATAATGTGACAGCATCAGCTCAAGGTGACCACAATCAAGCGGAGGTGGAGGTGGTGGAGAGAAGGGTCCGTTCAGTAGGAGGAAGAATTGAAGCTGCGACTTGCTGTAATATTATAAATGAGGAAACACTAAAACCTGGAGGTTATTTCACAGCCTGAACTCTAGAAGGAGCAGTAAAAACAATCCGTTACTACTCAAATAACAATGCTTTATAGAAGTGAGCCCTGTCCGAACAAATTATTTATGAACATGATTTAATGAAATAATATAATTGATAGTTTTGATTCCTGACGAGGTGCAATGCAATGAAACCCATATAGGCATTACAGCATGCAATCAAAAGAAAGATCAATATTAAAATCAACATATTACAAAATAAAAACTCAACCAAATAAGTTAAAAGTAGAAAACTAACATAATGAGGTAAAAGCATGGGAAGTAAATAATGTTTCAACATAAAAAGAAAAACAAAATAGAAACAAACGACATAATGAAGTATGTAGCGCGAGAGTTGTAAATCTTGATACAGTACCTCCCTCTCTCATTGCTTAACAGAGATGCACAAAAGGCTTTTTGCGCACCCCCACCAGGCAGCCCACATCAGAACAATTGAAGATGATAAATGTGTATTAAAAGCAATTAAAGAGCTACTCAATGTAAAAATAATAAAATTGTTCACAATTTTATTATTTTTTTTATTAAGAATAAAATACAATAAATTTACATACAAAGGGCAAAGAAAATGAAAGTGATACAGAATATAATTTGTAGTATACATAATATATAAATATTCAAATAAGCAATCAATGAAACAATGAATAAGATCAACCCATGCAATGAATCCAAGATATTTGTTTATGAAAAACATCAAACTGAAGCAAAGCAAATCAACACATCTTGTGCATATATATATTTTATCTTTTTTATGTGATACCTCACAAATACCTCACAAGAGTGCCCCTGTCTATACAGAGCACATATAGGGGAACTATATCCCAACCCTGTTGGGCAACGTTGTTTGGCGGGTTAAGGAGGGGGCTGTAGGGAGGTAATTGTTAATGTAGGAGGAAAGACAAATGCCGGAAGGTCATTCCGCATATGAGCCTATTTACACAAAACGAGTCAGTGAAACGACCTGTTCTCATGAGGCCATCAACTGTGAAAGGGTGTTCCGCTCGAGTCCGTCGAGTTCATTCACATTCATCGGCACAGAGGGGATCAATGCTGTTAGCTCCTTCGAGCAGGCTCCAATGAAATATCTGTAGAATAGACTCAGCATACCTACATATGTATGTAATAAAATAATTATAACTCTATTTTTATCACAATTTCGCATTGCTCAAATAAACTTTAAAATAATTCCGACGCACAACACATATCACCCGTGATTCTTGTTTACTCGTCTAATTAAGGTATTATGAGGCTATTGACATTTTAAAGAACAAACTGAAGCACATAATATCTGGTAGTTTTCCAATGATAACAGGGCTGCGCTGAACCAAGACAGATTTATTATTTGATTTATAATTTCACCGCAAAACAATGCTAAAAAAACAAGAGCTTTTAGAAACCACCTTCAAATTTATTTGGTCTGAAAAAATTAGCCCCCCGGAAGCATCCCATGAAAAATAGAACCGGGAAAATGATACCCCAGTAGTCGGTACTTCGGTACCCATACTACCACTTAGTGACTAATCGAAAGGCACGTTTCTAACCCCATCAACAAATGGGTTGGAAAAATGGAATATATCAGAGCAAAGTAATTCTCACTTGATATGGGTCGGTATGATGCTCAGAAAATTCAAGCAATCTGTCAATTTGTGCAATTTTCCCTGGTGTTACTGGTTTAATATACGTTGAAACGTTTCCAAGAGACTACTTTACTATCATACTTTACATAATGCAGAAAATTTATGCGCTAAAACAGAAAAGAAGTCTCCAACGCTTTGGTGTCAAGAAATTGGCACAGCATTTTCTGTCCGGAAAATCTAGGTAATTATTTTTTTTTTGTTGTCAACATTATTTTTATCATGAGCCATGGCGATTTGAACAGCAATTTTTCTTTAAAAAAAATTAGGTAAGACGTAAGATCATTTAAATTTTTATTTTTTATCTATCTATTTATTAAAAAAAAATAACATAATTAATATTATATTATAAACATTTTAAAATACCATTTTTTTCTTATTCTTATTATTCTACTCTCCACAAGTTGAGCTCCCGTAGTTCGTGGTTATGATAGGAGTATTAATGTACATAACTAACTAACTAACCATCATGCCGTTTTACCGCAGGGGTAGGCAGAAAGGACGGACTGCCAAACAACTCGATCTTGGCATACACTTCTTATTTCATTCACATTCATACATTCTCTTCTATTATTCCGACTTCTGACATGGCCCAACTCAAGTATTTGATTCACTTGATCGTGCCATGTCTTCCTCGGACGTACCCGGCATCTTCTTCTATGATGCGTGCATCTGCATGCGAATGAACGAAGAAAGGAGTGTAATGAGAATATATCACTTGAGTGTGAATGGAAGAAGAAAGTGAATCAAATATTTGAGTCGAGCCATATCAGAAGTCGGAAAAACAGAAAAGAATGTTTTACATGTTGTATGAATGTGAATGAAGCAAGAAGTGTATGCCAAGATCGAGTTGTTTAGCGGTCCATCCTCTCTCCCTACCCCTGCGGGGAAACGGCGTGATGGTTAGTTAGTCAGTTAGGATAATGATATATTGTACCATCTAAAGTGGCTTCCACATGAACTGGCGGCCCAATACTAAAAAAACCAGTAGGCAGGCTTGACTTTATGGATGACTGGATGGTCGAACCTTTCGACGCCATGGCTTTTTTAGTATTTGGCCGCCCGCTTGTGTGGAAGACTTATAATACCTAAATGCAAGTAGTTGTGCTGAGCTGTGGTCGTTCTTAGCATCGGGCATTTGTTTTAAATCTATTGCTAATACTATCTATGAGAAAAATTCTCTGTAAATTTGATATAAGGCGTTCCTTTTATACAATTCTGTGACAGATGGTACATTAAATACCCGGAATATCTCTAGAGTAGGGAATGGTTTTTCAATGACGATGCTAATGATTATTTTTTTAACTGTAATTATTGGCTGTAGGGAGGCTTTATAGGCCTCAATAACGCCATACTGGAATAGGGACTGAAGTAATGGAAGATAGAGACAAGTTTTCTTTTTCGTTCTACAGTGAGGTCGATATGGTCTAGCTATTTAACATCTTTTTAAATTTCTTTTTAATTTATTTCTATTTAACAAATGTTTCATTAATACATGACTATGATAAATGAGCGCTGAAACTGGGAGAGATTTTATAGTGATAATGAAATATTGTATATTCAATAGAACAATTTTCTAAACAAGATTCTAAGCAGAACACCGGCCAATGACGAATACTTACATTCCGTAGGATGCTGCGTACATTGGAGTGGAGACGTTCTTAGTCCTAGTAATATAATGCATAATTTCAAGATATCAACTTCTTCACAATACCGCTTCAAATGTGACGATTAATATTTAATAAAATTATGAATAATGATCTGGAGCCCATTAACTGTATAAACATTCACATACCATCAAGACCAACCTGACAAACCTTTATAAACATTCACTTACCATTAAGACCAACCTGACAAACCTTTATAAACATTCACATACGTTCAAGATCAACCTGACAAACCTTTATAAACATTCACATACCATCAAGACGAACACGACAAACCAATTGTTTTCATTTGCCCGCATGCAGGACCAATCTTAGGATAAATTCTCCAATTCCCCGTATTTGTGCGCAATATAATACACAATTTCACAATATCGACATTCTTCACAATAACCCTTTCAAAATATCGAACCGAAGTAATACGCACAACCACAAATTGATGCACGAGTATAAAATGTATCGAGAGCATCTCCTGTCCCGATCCTATCTTCCTCTTCCTCTCCCCCCTTCCTTCTTATTTTTTCTTTATTTTGTTAGTTTCATAAATAAAACATCTGTATTTAACCACTGTTAGCACAAGAAACTTTTCTGGCTTACTTTTTGTTAAACTTCCTTTGTATATATATTTGTATTAAAAGCTGTTTGTATCTAACAAATAAATAAATAAATTGTATTAGTACTCAGTTGCAGACCCTACTTTTGGTAGTTTGCATGCTGCATTGTGTAACATGCGAGCCTGGACTTACTTCTGTCACAGATCTGATAGTGATAATTGAGAAGAGAACTTCAACTTATAAGTTATAATCCCTTTATGATGCATCGTATAATAAAGAGCACACATCTCTTTGCTTGTCTATGGTTAGTATGGTTACTGCGCAAAATCCACATACTTATGATTAAGCATATTAAATTACTCACGATTTTTGTAAAATGACTGTGTTGAATATATCAAATATAGATTGCTCCCATTACATACTGAAATGCATGATTATAGAGTGGTCTGGTATCATCAGTTGTGGTTCTTGGTTGGGAAAGAGAAACAAGTCACCCATAGATGGGATGGGCTGACAGTTTGAAGAAAACTGCATGATTAGGATGGGTGAGAGCTGCCAAGGATTGGTAATATATTAGAAAAAACGTTAAATTTTTCAATAGCGCCGTTTAGTGACTAAAATCACTTCAACGACGCTTTACATCTTGTTAAAGTTTGTAACCCCTTTTAAATAGATGTGTTTTTAGAGTTCTCTTACAGGTAAAGAAATAGCTTTCTGACCTCAAACCAAATAGAAGGTCATTCCAAGAATGTGGGCCCGGTCCATTGAAAACTCCGTCTCCAAATTTAGCAGCATTTGTGCGAGGGTTCAACTACTCTGTTTGATGCATCAGTCTTGGCCGACCTGAGCGTGAGATGCCTCTGAGTAAGATTTTCCCTCACGCAGAAATCAGTCAAGTATGATGGTGCCAGCCCGTTCAGTCCCTTATATACCATAAGACAAATTTTAAACTGAACTCTGTCTGTGACTCAAAACCAGGGGATGCAATCATGTAAAAGGGGAGTGATGTGACAGTATTTGGTGGCGCCGCACACTAGAGGAGCTGCTGTGTTGAACATTCCTCGGAGTCTATTCAAATGTACATTAGGCAGACCAGCACATAAACTATTGCAGTAGTACAATCAGGAGACTACAAGAGCTGTAAGCGACCATTGTCGTTACAAGACTGTAAACATGTAGGTGCTGGTCAAGTCGTTATCGTATCCGTGATGTCTCGGGCGTCGGGCTCGCTCTAGGATTTCCAAATATTGTTCCTTGCAAAAGGGAAACAATGTCGACTTTTGTAGATTCTGCTGTGGTCGGGTATCCAAAGGTGAGAAGTCAAAGGCAGTTGTCCGATGGAGGTAAGCAGTGGTCAGAGTGAAACAAGGCGAGTGGTTCAGAAGTCAGAGCGGGCGGCGGGCAGGGAGGAGTACTTGTCAGGCTGGCGATCAAATGCTAACTGCCGCAAACTGGCGTTTGCAGGCTATTTATGCGGTCCACCAAGCGCGGACCGCCGGTGCCGTGTAGATGCCCGACAAGTCGGTCTCCCTCCCACCAACTGTCCCTCTCCAACGCTTTTATTCAGTCATTTCAGTTTGAGCGGTCTGGAGCGAACAAGCTCGCCTGACCGCCCGTTACATATATTAACAGACAACGATAATTTAATAATAAGTGTGCAGCTTCAGATATTCCGGGAGGCGTTACGTCCGATACAAGAGCATTTATCAGTCTTAGCAGAGTTTGTTGGGAGACATCTTGTAATGGAATGATAAATGGACCCTTGAAGAAGAAAGAAGATTAATAATAATAATATTAACAAAGCATTTATATAGCGCAGTTTTGTGTTATTTCACTTCAAGTGCGCTTTTGCCATAAATAAACTTTAAAAATAAATTTTAATCATTGAAGAAATGAAAGATGAATCCGGAAAAAAGGACAGAAAATAAAAAGATTTCAGTCGCATCTGGGATCTTTTTATTTTCTGTCCCTTTTTCAGATTTCATCTTTCATTTAGGTTATGTTAATATTATTTTCGAAAATGATTAAATATTACAATGAGGTTTTTAAATCTGAATAAAAATAATTAATAATTCAAAATTAAAAAAAAAAGGTTTAAATAACTCCATTGGTATTCCTACAGTGCTCCTTTTACATTCTATTTATACATTCTTAACATATTACATACATTCTTGCTTATTCTTAATATTACTCCTACAGTACTCCTTAGGTGCATATTCATCTAACAAATTACCAAATATTATACAGTATGTACATATTGTACATGGCTATACAAAAATAACACATTCACAATAATACTGCAAAAATAGTAACATTTTACGACAGGAGTCGGGTTATGTTCAGCAATAACTGCCTTCACAATTTTTTTTTTTTTTTAAATATATACGGAGGAAACCGGAACCAAACAACTACCAGAGGCTTTATGTGATGTGCGGTAAGGGAATCGAATCTGCAACCTGCTGACTAAAGGCTTAGCCATGGAGTACCGCTTAGCTATGGAGGCCATCAACAAAAAGGCGGCGGCACTAGCGAGCACCTCAGCGCCCTTTATTTTATTACAACAGGTTGAAAAAATATTCCCAGGTAACGTGTGTTAGAAGCAGTGGACCACAAAAACAAAATAAAAAAATATGACAATTTTCTGATCATAACTATTCCATTATCATCCTCTACTTGATACTGGGTAGAAAACTCGTATGGGGTGAAAAAGTAATAAAAAAGACTAAATAAGTCCAAAAAATGTGGAACGCTTCACGATTTTGCGTGTCATCCTTGCGCAGGGGCCATGCTAATCTTCTCTGTATCGTTCCAATTTTAGTATATGTACTGCCGAAGCGAGTACGATGGAAATTGGTTAAAAACTTGTATATATTCTGAAATTAAGAAAGCATTCGCTTGTACATTTTTACGGAAAAAATAGGTTCAAACATTGGCTAAATTTTCATAAACTATTTCTTTAAAAAGTCAACAGATGTCAGTAATAAAACCGCTACTATCTAGTAATTATGACGGTTGCAAATTTTTAATGAGCGACCGATGGGAAATAAAGACTAGGCGTTATTTAGAAAAGCTGTAAACAATTTAATTTACAGGTTAAAAAGTGACGTGCAAAAGAATTTAGCTTGTGTCCCTCGCAGTTCTGTCTTTACCCTAAGAGCACACGGGGCACACTTGGGGGTACCGGAAACAGGGTAGGAATTCCACCTAGACCGTCGAGGCCCAGGCCTAGGGCCTCATATACGGGGGGAGGGGGTCCCGGCCAGGAGCCGATTTAAAAAAAAAAAATCCTCAAAGGAAGTCCTGATGTGCCCATGTAATTGTTAGGGTTGTTGTGAAAATGGTACATATTGAGGACACAGAACTCAGAAAATAATTTATCATATTATCCGAGAGCCCGCACCTCAGTGGGGCTCCCGGCTATGTACCAAAATGGTACACATCGAGGACACAGGGCTCGCAAAATAATATTACAATATTTTCTAGGGCCCCAACCTTGGAGGGGACCCTGGCTGAGTGTCAAAAAAGATACACATTGAGGACAGAGAAAATTTCAAAGTACTTAAAAAAAAAAAACAGTTACGGAACCGATTCCGCCAGAAACCATGCAATCTAGTCTGATAACTAACTTTTTTATGTAACATAACATGTAAGATCCGGGTCTTCCACTCCATCATAACTTTCAGAACATTATGATAGAAACAGAAGAGAGTTGAGGCCCAACCTGTTACCACAATTTACCACGAACAAAAGTATTTATGCTTATAATAAAGTAATCAGCCTCACATTTAAAAAAAACTAAATCCATTTCTTTTTATTAGACTTTTCCAAATTCAAAAGAACATTTTCATCAGTACATGTGTAATTCAAAATGATATTGAGAGTATTTTTAATTTTTATAATGATTTTTAACTTTTAAATGCTCATTTCTCCAAATCACAGCATTTGTCTTGTATGGACCCCTTCAATTATAATTTTTGTTTTGTGATTTGTTGTTTTCCTGTAGGTTTTAGCCTAAAAAAGGGCTCCCAAACTCAGGTGTGCCCATAGGCCCCTATGTGGCTTGAGACGGCCTCGGTCACCCGGTTTAATAATTTCAAATGTTTATTGTGCAACATAAATAAATAAAAAAAGTGCAATGCACAATGGGTGAAGTTTTACTTTTTACATAGTTGACTGTGTAAAAAGTAGAAATAATATTTCATATTCACATTTTTCATACCTACTGTGAACTCAAAATAATAATTAAACTGCAATATCATTCCACCCTAAAAGCAAATTTTGGTGAAATTATTTTGTGGAGCTTCACAATCTTGTAATGCAATTGGCGTGACACTTCGATTCGACATACACCAATTTTTTAACAGTCGTTTTCAACAATAGCAGGTGAGTCCACAAGTAATTTAATAGATCACATTAAAAAATAAACCATGTTATTGAAAATGTATTATGTAGGTCAGTGATTCCCAACATCCCAACGTGGGCGATATCCAATATCAAGGGGGGTTTAAAAGACTCAGGGGGGCGGTGGTGGCCTCTAGTACAAATGGGGGGGCGGTGAAGCTACAAGGGGCCGGTGAGGACAATAAAAATGTTTTTTATAAATTTTCCTTATGATTTCAAATTAGTCAGGTATATTATGGTTGCAAGAATCATAAAACAATATGAACGATTTAATTATTCAATTGATGGTATATTTTATTTAAAAATATTTCAAATGACAGTTGAAAATTCTTTGATACTCAAACCATCTTCCGATTCATGCCAAAAGTAACAGTATGTATTTTTACTTTTTAAAATGTATATAGTAAAATTACAAACAAAATTATTTTTTTATAGAAGGTACTGTGTGATGTTGGTAAACACATGCTTTTCATTCTCGTCATAACATTTTTGTGCTCTTGTAAAGTTCTTCAATTTTGTATATTTTCTCTAAACCTCTCCTGATAAATTATTAGTGCGAAATCCTACCCACAAATCACATCAGTCTTTCTTGGGTGAATGGGTTATGTCAAAAACTTGCATGAATGTCTTTATCGATATCGATAGATGTTTTGAGAAAAAGCATTAGCATTTTATTTTTTTTATTTAGTACAGAATATACATTTGTTTATAAAATGCTTAGACTCACGCCAAACGGCGCCTGGTACATTCAAAAGTTTGTTTCTCTTAATCACCTCAATGGCACTGTGTTAGTGATTTTTGAATTTTAAAACTGCATGCATATTATGTATCCTTAGATAGACAGTTTTCAGACAGCATGCTTGAATGGTGCGAAAACCTTCTAAGTTTTGTCAATTTTATATTATGTGTTTATCATTAAAATAATTCATTTACAATGACAAAAACTTACCTTCAATCGCCCCTTAAACCTTATTATTGAGTTTTAAACTATTATCCACCACTACAACGTATGAGAATACTAAAAAACCACACATTTGACAAACACTCTGACGCAGCGAGTCTCTAATCATGGCCTTTTACGACTTTGACGGCCTCCGTGGCCGAGGGGTAAGGCTCTCCACTACGAATCCCAAGGTCGCAGGTTCAAATCCCGGCGTGCGGAAGTAAATTTTATTTATACTATTACATGAAGCTATTACTTTGTGGTTATCCATTATAATCAAATGAAATAATCAAACTTCATTTTGACCACATTTATTTTTCACGCCTAACGGGTTCGGAAAAACCGTTCCATCGTCAGGGCAATATATATTAAACAATATTACAAAATTATGGCAGAACATAAGTGTCACAGTGGGGGTTGGGGCGTGACTAGGGATTAGTAAAGAGTGGGAGAATAGGTAGAGATTGAGGGAGGAGTGAATGAAACATATTTAAAATGGGGCTGTAAGATAGATTTTTGTGATTGTTAATAATACTCATTATTATTAAGGGATTTCGTAATTTCCAAGGCTTCTAAATTATATAAGTGTTTTCCTTTGCTATTAATGTGAAGAATATTGATCCCTGTATTTGTTCCCCCCCCCCCCTCTACTGTGACACTTATTATGTATGTTCTGCCATAATTTTGTAATATTGTTAAGTATATATTTTGCCCCGACGATGGAACGGTTGTTTCGAAACCGGTAGTCATGACAAATAAATGTGGTTAAAACAAAGTTTAATTATTTCAATCGATTAAATTTTATTTAACTCAATGTGTTGTTTCACAATTAATTCATTTAAAATAATATACATATGGTATATTTGTGCAAGTTCCGGAGTGGAAGATATTCTCAGTATCGCCCTGGTGAAAGACCAGCATTCAGAATTGAAACATTGCTTGAAATGGCTTTTAGCGGTGTTTGGTGACCAGATCCGAATAGCCAGGTGTTTCTCCACCTTCCTCTTCCCCTCCCCACTACCTTCAGCCTCGCAAAATTCCCCAATGCCATATTCTCACTGGCTCCAGACGATTGGGAGCAGTTGGAACTCCTGTGTGGTATTCACATAAAAAAAACACCAAATGGTAGACATAGTTGTGCAGTACATTTTCAACTGTTAAAACATAAAAGTTCTTATTTTTTAGGATAGGGATGTATTCTGATTGGTCAATTCTTAGAAGCATTGCATCATAATGGGTGAAATTTAATTCTTGATAAAACTGCATTCAAAGTCAATTTTGAATAAAAATCAGATTTGGAAGGTTTTACAAGCAAGCCGACGATTTGTACGATATGTCGTAATTATAATGCTTTTGGCTATAAACAGTTGGATACAGGAAAAGAAAAGGATTGTGAATGTGGAGAAAAAACATACATACTAATAATAATAACAATGAAATATATTTCAATCAATCTTCAATCGACAATCTATATAAGTTGTGCACATAAGATTCGAGGGATGTACAGTGTATTTACACATGGGCAGGTATTTAAACAAAAATACTTCATCCCACTTTTAGCTTGTTCTAATATGTTCTAGTTTATGAATTGACAATGCTGCTAAAACAACATCTGTAAATGAGAATAGTAGAAAAGCAACTGAAACGAACAACTATGCAATATTAGAATGCATCAAGTGTATTACAAAATATTATCAATGCTAATGTAACGATCTTGAGAGTTTCTCATATTAATTTATTAAGATTTTAACAAATTACTAGCTTAAATAATATGTAACTGAATAGGCTGAACTTTCATAAAGAATTTCGACTGTTTGGACAATTTTAATAGCAAGTAAATTAAAATATTTCTTAAGTTTTTAGATAAAAGTTATCACAGCCAAAATTCACTCCAAAGGTAATTAAATTTGGATAACATTATTTGATATTATCCATATTACAGCCTTAACAGTTTCCAGTCTTCGTTTACATATAAAGAGATTATACTGCTTTCTCAGAAATCACATTGGTAATGCTTGGCATATTCCAAGCAGTACGGAATCATCGCACACTTGTCACGCTCTACAAAAAGTAGCATTTACTCCGGCTACTGAGAGATTACCCGTGGTGAAAACAGAGATTACTGTTTCTTTG
The DNA here is from genome assembly GCA_022606495.2 of Halesus radiatus. Lineage (NCBI taxonomy): Eukaryota > Metazoa > Arthropoda > Insecta > Trichoptera > Limnephilidae > Halesus > Halesus radiatus. The sequence goes on from JAHDVE020011968.1 coordinate 108,687, forward strand.
GTAAAAAAATAAATATGTATTTACATGTATTTAACATTTGAAAATGTGCAACGATATATTACGTAGCCCCTCATTTCATAGCGGGTAATCTCTAAGTGGTGGTGGTATATTTTCAAAACGTTATCTGAAAAATAAAACCACATCCGAGTTACATATAAGAGAGGTTATAAATACAGAGCTATCTAACCCAACTGAAAAACTTACACCAAGATAGTTGACAATTTGAGAGGATAGTATCTACTGCCTTGTCCATAAAATGTTTTTAATGAAGAATATTTTTCACTCACAATTTTACACTGGTCACCTAATCAATATAACATTATCAATAAACACTAGCCTCAATAATAAAATAAACAAGCACTTGCGGTTCACCACTTTTTTAATTTCAATGTTGATGAAAAAAGTTGCTAAAATGTTTTAAAATATGTCATTTTTGATTTGCCGCCAAAACGATATGTGAATATGACATTGTTGTTTGTTATTAGTAGGGTCCCAGTTACAACTGTCTTACTAGGAAATAGTGTTTTCGGTTCAGTTCGGAATATGCGGTTTTAGTTAGTTTTTATAATGAATGAAAATATTAAAATTACTCATTTTCAGTACACATTTTGAACAGCATCCATAATTTATGAAAATATCCCATTTCAACATAAATATTATTATAATCGTTTTCTGTCTAATTGGGGCAAAATCATTAGCAAAACCGAGCTCAGTAAAATAGCCACAGAAGCAGCGCCTTGCTGATATTGCTTGATATTGTTTCAATTTTTGAGAGAAAAAAAGATAGTGTTTTTGAACCAGAAATATGTACCTACATACATACTAGCATTTATGTTTTGGGAAATTGTGATAACTGAAAGCCACTGCTTTCTGGAAACACAACGGAGGACATGTCTACGGACTGAGAAGAATAAAGGTCTAAGATCACTTATTTGTCATGCTGACAAAACACATTGATTATAAAACACATCACATTATTATACTAGTACCCTTTGTTCTAAAATATTAATGATAGAAGGGTCTTGATTATCTAGGGAGACCTTGCAGAGATTGTGCATGAATCAGGGTGGTGGTGATACAAGTTATTAAAATATGAAGTTGATGACATTTCTGCTGTTCCAAGGGAATGTAAAATGAAAACATTTATAACTTTACATTCTAATGTGTATGAATACAAAATACATAGCATAGGCACAGGAGGTAGGTAAAAATAATTGTTTTTGTGAAGAGGAAATTAATATGAGTAGGTGCTTTTTTCCTCCCCCTTCGATAATAAAGACAACTTATATATTAATATTATTATTTTTAAATATATATGTAATTAAGAAGTAGGATTTCCATACAAGTTATAATTATGTTATAAAATACAATTAAACACATAATTTCGAATGCGAGTCTGTCTAAGATGACAAAATCAAATTAGTAAATATACAGGCTGTTAAAAATGGTTAACATAAAAAAGAAACAATTTTCATGTATAAATCTTTACAATAAGGAACTCCGGTGAAAAATATAGTGGCTTTAAAAACAGTACGGAAATTTTTATTATTATTTTTATTTTTCGATTTTGTTTTGTATTTTTATAGTTTTTGCGAAATTTAAACCATATTTGGATGACTTTAAGCTCTATAATTGTTATTCAGTATATATATAAAAAAAATATTATTAATGAAAGAAATTAGACTATTCATGAGGAAACCAATTATCAATAAGGATATTAAGATAATGTTAATGCTTAATACTATTATTATTCTTTGAGTTAAAGTTTCTAAAGAGATTCCTTTTTTTTCTTACTTACGTTTAGTTATGGTTTACTACAAATAGAATATAAAATTAAGTACAGTAGAGCTCATCCTTGTTTTGACATTTGACATTCTAACCTCAAAACTGATCAAAACCGACCGGTCATAGAGCGTTTTGGCGGGCTTTGAAAAATTGAAACTTTGAAAATTGTTTTAACTATGAAAACATACTTTAAAAAAAAAACTAAATATACTGGTATTTAAGTTTGAACTATTACTGATAAACGAATAAAAATAAATAAATAAATTGAGCTGGAGTTCCTTATTAGTTAGTACCTGCACATAACATAATTTTCACATACAAACTCAAAACAACAAAGAAATATTTAGAAGGATAAAGAATAATATGTAAAACGTTTTGTTGATCATTGATGATTTATTTTGAAGAAATCTTTAATATGAAAAAAGCAACTTTATTATGAAACATTGACTACCTGTAACTTTTGTACACCACTTGTTTTTGCATAACCCATTTGTCGTCAATGTATAAATAAAGTGAGTGTTTTATTTAAAATATATATCATTTAACATGTATTAATTATATAATAAACTTGTTAACAAACAACAAAAATAATAATTAGTATGTACAGCTGTGACCGAAAAACAAAACAAAAAACTAAATATGTACAATAGTGCCCGGTTATTGGAAAGTTGGACAAGAATTAGTGCACTTTGATTTCGTATCAATCACGGCAAGGATTTTCTTAGTATTAAAAACAAATTACAAGTTATCCACAAACCTAGTAGGAAAAAAATTATGTCAAAGTTGTTAAATATATAAAATGGTCAAATAAAAGGTTCATTCATAAACATTCACATCTGAATAAGTTGCCAGGTTGTGACATGATGACAATGATGCACTCAATGTAAAATAATAATTCAAATTATCAAATAGACTTAATTTACAATAATTAATGTGAAAAAAGTATCTCAATATGTTATGAAGACGTATAGAAGATATTGATATTTAATTAATTAACTTTTACAGAACCAATGTGGTTCCCATATTTGGAGCAGTTAATTCAGACGGTACTGAATGAGAACAGATTGAAGAATTATTGGTTCTGTTTTTGTCTGCTAAATCTAATGATAATACTGATATGGTAGAAGAGATATCTGACGTATATATATATTATATTATATATCATTAGATTTAGCAGACAAAAACAGAACCAATAATTCTTCAATCTGTTCTCATTCAGTACCGTCTGAATTAACTGCTCCAAATATGGGAACCACATTGGTTCTGTAAACGTTAATTAATTAAATATCAATATCTTCCATACGTCTTCATAACATATTGAGATACTTTTTTCACATTAATTATTGCAAATTAAGTCTATTTGATAATTTGAATAATATATATCTATCAGTAAAAAGAGTAGAAAATATAATCCTAAATTCCTAAACATATGAGTAACCCAAGTCATTAGCCACAGTAATTACAGTAACTCCACACAGGAGGCCCCGAGGGAAATAATTTTGCTCAAGGCATATATCATCTTTGGGGATACTGTGTGGAGGGTCTTTTAGAGGATAGGAAGGAGTGAACCTTGGTCTTGAAGAGACCCATGTTGTAGGAGGGAGGAAACACAGTGGCTGGCAGATCATTCCACAGCCGAGCTGTTGAACACAAGAACGAGCCGTAGAAGTGACCCGTTCTCTTATGACAAATATCAACCGTGTACAAAAGCTGGGTGCGCGTTTGGCGTGTTTCCCGACTATGCACTGGTGCCGAAGAGATCGGTGACGCTAGTTCCAAGGAGCATCTTTCATTAAAATACCCGTAGAATAAGGACAGCATTTCCACCTGACGTCTGTGCTACAAAGATTGCAATCCGTTTGTTAAAATAGGCGAATTTATCAAACGGACCGCCTGTTTCTGCAGATTCAAGGGTTTTTTTCAGATATTTTGGGGCTCCCGAACAGAGGTGCCACCAAAGGGGGGGGGGCGCACTTGCGATTTGTACAGGGTCAGCAGTTGTGTACTATTAAAGTATCAATAGTTATTGGTAAACATAGATGGACATTCAGTCACCGACCGGTCAGTGGCTGAGTTGGCATCGCGTTTGGGTCTCACCCAGGCGTCGTGAGTTCAATTTCTCGGCTGGCTAAGTCCTCCATAACAACACAAGCAACATCTTCCGCTTACTGTGATGGTAGTAGGAGATTTTCAAATATTGTCAGGTTATTCGTAACCGGGGAATGTTTGTCTTTCTATTTAAAGAAAAGAAAGAAAAGAAAATTCTCCGAGTTAAAATGGTTAGGTGAATATAGTAATGTGTGTTTTTTTGTTACAATTTTTAAAGATAATGATACCTCACCGGGATTTCATTGACATATTAAAATTTAAATACGTAATATGAATATATTTTCTTAAAAAAATTGGTATTCACTTTTAGGCGTCATTATTAATAAATGAATTAAAAATTACTTTGTAATAGTATTCTGTATATTCCTGATGAGGAAAGCATCACTTTCGAAACATGTTGATATGTATATATATATTAATAAAGTGGTGATTACAAAGTAATTTTTAAATCATTTATTCATAATATCGACGGTTCCAATGAACAATGTGGGGATGTGTAAATTGGTAACTTTGCATAAGAGCTGTAGTAGTTGCAATAATATGTTTTTCCAACTAAATAAATAGGGGTTTATGCAAAATATCAAAACAACACTATATTTCTTTATCTCAAAAATAACAAAACTGTAGACACGAAACCCTAAATGCGTAGAAATGAAACTTTAAACAGTTCTAATAAGAAATTACCATACCACATCCGACATTGTTCATTGGGACCGTCGATATGAAGTTGCATTTTTATAATATGTACATGTATTACAAAAATAGTTCTTAGTGCAATTGTATGGTGCATATCTATTTTTGGTGTTTCTTATTTCAGATCTCCCTATGTTTTGTATTTACCTTTTATTTGAGTTTTAAATGTTTTTATGTTGTTGTGATTTTTGTCGTAGAGTGTAGTATCATAACATGTATACAAAGCTCTTTTAATCATATCATCTATCCAAAAGGGTACCTAAAATGCCTCCAATCCTTTCCTGCACTACCTTCAAACATTGTGCTAATATGAAACTGTTGAAATAAAAATACCATTGTTTACAGCCAACTATTGTCATTGTATGGAATGTGTGGGACTGCACTAACCTCCCCACATACCGGAATAAACATTTATTATTATTGTAGTTGGAAGTTAACACAGCAGAAATAAAATAGCAGATGGCTAAAGGCTGGAAGAAAGTGAATAATGACTTATGATTTCATTTTAGCATTGTTCTAGTATATTACATACACATGCATTTAGGTTTAATATTGCGAAGTCAATATCAATGGGGCAGTAGCTACTTATCTAACTCTGAAATTGTTTTCTTAAGTTTGGTGTAACTAAGATATAATTTAAAAAAAAAACATTTAAGCTACCTCGGGTATCCATGCTTCCTTCGACTTTGTCAATTTTATAAAATTAGTGCTTTATTGCTACCAACTTGCACTTGTAGTTGTGGAGAGCACCACATGAACACATGCAGGACCTATTCTTCAGCATTATCACCTAAATAAGTTAAGCGATACAATGGGGGCAATTCTGCAAGTCCCAGCACTGATCCCAATAGGTTCATTGATCATTTTGATAACACTCTCAACAATGCCAGTAAAGGAAACAATAAAAATATATACTTATTGCCTAATCAATAAACCTCTCCTGGACCAGTGCACAAATACATATGACAAAAAAGTGTGTTCAGACATGCAACTGTAGTACTTAACCTATTTTAGGAACACAATTTACATCAGCTTTTGCCACTTCTTTGGCTTCTTGTTCGAAGATTTTTTATGCATAGCATCCTCGATATTATCCCAGAGAGTGTTGGAGGAACTTTGTAAGGCATTTGTCTTGGAAGCGCTGGCAGTCACGCTTGGCTTTCCTTGATTTGCTTTAAGCTTATTGTATATTTCCTCAACAGACATTTTACCCCTTGGCTGTGGTTTGTCCGTTTCTTTTTCTCCATGCTTCTGTGGCACATTTGTTTTTGTTTGCACTGCAATATTTTTGGTGCACTCGACTGAAGTCTTTCCCTTGACGACATTGGTATTTTTAACTTTGAATGCAAAGGCATCATCACAGAGATTGATGGGTTTAGGTTTTGGAGGAGGAACGATGTTCAACCGTTGAGTCGCAAATATCTGACTATCATCTGTACATAGCCAGGCAGCCACTTTGCTTTTGGGATCCAAAGTGTTGTCCATGTTTTTGTCTGGGCTACGGTTCAAACAGCCTGCAACATCTTGAGATGGATTTGAAATGTAACTGTTTTGGTTACTGTCTTCAGATATTTCAATAGCTTGGTTAATTGCCTCGGAAGGTATTGAAGTTACAACTGGACTTTGTGCTACATTCAAATTAGCAAAGCATTCTCGATTGACTTCAATATTATTGAATTGGGTTTCTCCTTGAGCATATCTGTCAAACATACTTTGCAATGCACAATTACGTTTAAGTTTTCCATTTACCAGGGAGGAAGTTAGAAGAGCAGAATTAGAGTGGGAAATGAATGGGTTTTCTTTATGGTCAGCAGCAACATTTTTACTGACCGATACAACTTCATTTTCTTCTTCAAACACGGTGCGAACATAATCGTAGGATTCTGATTGATCGAGATATTCACAATCTGACAGCGAATCGAGAGAGAGGATGCTAGCATTGTCCATATCCACAGAGAGTGAATTATACTTGGAATTATTATGATACGAGCCATGTTGCGGAGAATGGTCAACCTCAGAACCTGCAGGATTAAATTGGTATTGTTGTAAATGGTTGAACTCGGGACCATAAAGACTCAGTTGAAATTTTGGTGAATGATTGAACCCTAGACTACATGGATTCAATTCATACTGTGATGCATTGTTGAACTCTGGACTATTAGACATTTGGGACACTGTTAGTATTTAATGTAAATTTGGTAAATGGTTGAACTCTCGAATATTAGGATTCAATTTACATATTTGTAAAAAATTGAACTCTGCACTATTTAGGATTAAATTAATAATTTGGTGAATGATAAAACTCTGGACTATTATGACTCAATTTACATATTGCGAAAATTTCGAACTCTGGATGATAAGGATTTAATTCATAATTTGGTGAGTGGTAAAACTCTGGACTATTAGGACTCAATTTATATATTGCGAAAATTTGGAACTCTGGACTGAAAGGATTCAATTTATAATTTGGTAAATCGTTAAGGTCTGGAGTATAAGGATTCAACTTACATATTGGTGAATGGTTGAACTCTGAACTATTAGGATTCAATTTATAGCTTGTTGAGTAGTTGAACTCTGGGCTATTAGGATTTAGTTTATAACTTGGTGAGCAGTTGAACTCTGGACTATTAGGATTTAGTTTATAACTTGGTGAGCAGTTGAACTCTGGACTATTAGGATTTAGTTTATAACTTGGTGAGCAGTTGAACTCTGGACTATTAGGATTTAGTTTATAACTTGGTGAGCAGTTGAACTCTGGACTATTAGGATTTAGTTTATAACTTGGTGAGCAGTTGAACTCTGGACTATTAGGATTTAGTTTATAACTTGGTGAGCAGATGAACTCTGGACTATTAGGATTCAATGTGTAGTATGTCGATTTGTTGAACTCGGGAGTCATAGGGTCCAACTTACATGTTTTGGGAGAGTGTTTCTGTTCATTCTTCGATCGGGGAATATAATCCCCTGAGCCAAGCACTTCCTTGGGAATATAATCTTCCCGTGGGACAAACTCTTTTATGGATGGATTGAGGTCTGACACCAGGCTTGACTCTCCAGTATCACCATGAGATTTGTTACCACTTTTAGGTGATGCATTCTCTCTGCAATCTTGTGGTGCATTTTGTACAAGGCATCCTCTATTGCCATATGCTTGTTCTATATAGTCGTTGGAGTAGCTTGGGCCTATCTGCGAATTAAAATAAGGAGTAAGTGAGCAAATATTTAGATACGGTTTTTTATAAAAAGTGGATACAACACAAGAGTCCCAACTCCCTGGAGCCAGTGGAATTATGGCATCCGTAATCGGGGGAGGTTGCATAGAAGGGGAAGGGAAGGGAGATGGGGAAGTTTAGGATCTAGGCACAAAACAAAACTAGAGCCATTTCAAGTTAGTTCATTTGATTTGACTACGTTTTAGAAAATTGTTAATAATCTAGTTGATAGTAATTACTGAGTAAGATCACACTATACGTTAGAAGTGATGTACAAGAAATTTTCATTTGTTCTGGACAGACATACACCTGAATAATAAGTAAACATCACAGCATTGAGATTCTCTCAAATTCCATAAATGTATTTAAAATCTCAATACAAAAAACCATAACTGATGATTTTTTTTTATGTCTTCATAAATAAAATTAAAATACAAAATTATATTTAAAGCAAGTTAAACGTTTGAACCTTTTTTTGTGACATTATTTGGCCTTCAACATTTTAACATCTTCGTTTGCTTGGCCATCGTGCAAACAAACAATATCCTTATTGCACTATCGTGCTGTTAGACGCACCGAGTTTCAGTGACATAGGTAAATAAATAATGTTATTTGTAACTACATAATTCATAAAATTTATTGCGTACACCACACATGTTGTAAACACTTTTATTAGAGATATTTACACGCCGATTGTGTATATATGATGCTTATATGTAAATATTTTGTTTGTGTTTCTAATAAAAAAAAATAAAACAAAGTAACGTGTCAAATCTGAAAGGTGGTATTTCACCAGGGCAATACTAGAGTATCTACCACTCTGGAATATGTTGCGAATATACTACACACTATTTTATTTAAATTACAAATATATAAGCAAAATTTGAAAAATTGCTCATTTCAGATTCAAACTTGTGATTTTTAAATTCTTAGCTGAGGATCTCACCCGTTCGGCCATGGAGGTTGTCAAGTCATTTACCATATTGTTAAACACCTGCTGTTGGCATTTTTGAATTAACAAAGAAAGGAGTGTAAGAAGAATATATAACGTGAATGTGAATGGAAGAAGAAGCCGGGGATGACCGAGGAAGACATGGCACGATCAAGTGAATCAAATACTTGAGTCGGGCCATCTCAGAAGTTAGAATAATAGAAGAGAATGTATGAGATGAAGTTTGAATGTGAATGAAGCAAGAAGTGTATGCCAAGATCGAGTTGTTTGGTGGTCCGTCCTTTCTGCCTACCCTTGCGGAGAAAAGGCGTAATGGTAAGTTAGTTAGTTAGACTACTATGGTGTGTAGGTATTCAAAATTGATGCATCATAAACTATAAAAAACGATTTAAGGTTTATTCATATCTACCAGCACCACACAGCACAGAACAGTACAGACACGACAACATTAGTTGCATACATTATCTATGAACACATTCATATTAAAGCGTAAGTTATAAAATAATAATAAACATGGGAATAGGATTATACCATCCTAAAACATGTTGAGCGTGAGTGTCCGCCACAACATGTTTGAAGATTGTTTAATTCTATTCCGATGTTTATTATTATTTTATAACCAATTTTCCCTGACCAACGCAATCAATTTATCATTATCCATCTTCTCGGTTTTAGCAATATCTGCGTCTAATGACGCTAAGTGCCGAAGATGGCAGTGCTAACGATATGGTTTCATACTAACTGCGCAGGCGCAGACGTCAAGTGGCCAGTCACTGGCCACCAGCTAAGCCAAAATATTCTAGCCGACAACCTAGGCCGGTGCTGGTCCATGCATGTGTGCGGATACATTACGTATGTTGTAACATGAATGTGTTCATAGATAATGTATGTAACTAACATCGTCGTTTCTGTACTACACTATTCTGTGCAGTGCTGGTAGATGTGAATAGATCTTTAAAGAAACATTAACCGATTTAGAAATACGTATTATTTATTTTTTAGCATAAAACATAAGTATTAAGTACTATTTCAACTAAAAACTAGGCCAGTAAATCAGGTTTAAATATCATTAATCATTAGTATATGTTACATTTAACGCGTAGCTCAAAGTTAATCTCTTTGAGATCGAAATAAAAAATAAAAAAAACTAGAATTAGGTTCTTAGTTTGGGTTTAAAAAACAAACAAAAAAATCCTAAAAATGCATATAGCCAAGAAATAAACAGACAATATTATAGAGAAAACAACATTAAAACCAATAAATACTTACATCTCTTATCATGGAGGTGATAAATTCTATGTTTGGCTGCTTTTCGCACTCAGTATCGCTGAAGTCAGTCTCTTCATTGAAACAATCTACTAGATCTAAAAAACCACAAATGGTTAACTTAACAAATGTTATAAATAAATTAAAATAATTAAAATTTAATGTACTTTGTTTACACCACTTATAAAAATAACTTATAACTTATATAAAAAAATCATTAACATTAATAATAATAGGAATAATGTTTATTTCTAACCTGGAGGCAGGGAAGATTCTTCAGACATTTTATTTTTTTATTAGTGATTCTTTTACAATGACAAACATAAAGAAATATTTTTTTCAGAGAAAATTACCACAATACTAAAGTCATAGAAATTGTCTCATCTGTTAGGAATTAGTAGGTAAGAACTGAAATAAATCACATTAAAAATTTGAACCAATATTGGATTCATTGTACCTTTTACCTCACTTATTGTTCCTTTTTTGCTAATAACAATGCGTAAGCAAAACAGAAAGCTATTTCTTAATAATACTTCACAAGGATATCGCCGCTGAAAGTATATACAGCAATGCACACAATTCTAAGTATGTGTTGTTCGGGACAACTCAAATTGTTCAACCTATAACAGGAATATTTAATTCAAATGTATTTTTCTAAAAGACAAACAATCCAAACACACGCGTGGAATCAATGACATTACAAACTTATAGACACGTTATTGTCTAACAAAATCTGGCTAGTAACAAACGCTCTTAAGTTTCGAGTAAATTCTCAATTCAAACGTTGGTCACGTATGACAAAGAGAGACATGCAAAGAATATATGTGTATGAACGAAATAGAAATAGGACCGGCAGTTTGTCATAGGTACTTAAAAGTTGCGTTGAATGTTACATTCCACATCACAGGTGGGAATTAGATGTACGGTGACCATTATTTTTAACCAGCACATTTTTCTGAAAAAAATTATCGTTGAGTGGCTGGCGGATTTGAATAAGGAACTCCAGTGAAAAATATTATGGCTTTAAAAATATATATTCATACAGATCAGCAAACGCCGATTCTGATTATATAACTTTTATTATATATAATTATAGATAGAATTTATAAATCATTATTTAATAGTGAATAAATAATCATCTCATAGAAACACCTTGTTATGTTGGTACCATTGCATTTGGAACATCTGACGTCACATGTGTATTCTGTTTTTGGATTAGTATGGAAATTTATCTTTTTCGATTTTCTTTTGTATTTTATATACATATTTTTTTGGTTTTGGCGAAATTTAAACTTAATTTGGGTAACTTTAAGCTCTTTTAATTGCTGTTCAATATAAAACAAAAAAAATATTATTAATGACATAAGTTAGAGTATTCATGAGCAAACCAATTATCAATACAAGTATTATGATAATGTTATTGCTCAATACTATTATTATTAAGTTTCTAAAAAGGTACATAATATTATTACTTATGGTTATATGAACAAAATTTTTTTTTTTTTACATGAATACCGCAAAAGAGTCTCAACTGCTCCCAACCATCTGGAGGAGCAAGTGAGACTATGGCATCCCCAATTGGGAAATGTTGTGAGGCTGAAGGTATTGGGGAGGGGAAGGAGAAGGGGAGGAAGGTGGGGAAATACCTGGCTATTCAGATCTGGTCACCAAACACGGCCATTTCAAGTAACTAAAAGCCATTTCAAGTAACGTTTCAATTCTGAATGGTGGTCTTTCACCAGGGCGACACTGAGAATATCTTCCACTCTGGATGTGGGCAAATATACTACATATTATTTAAATAATTAAATACAATTTACTTGCGCACGCCGGGATTTGAACCCGGGACCTTCGGATTCGTAGTCCAGAGCCTTATTCCTCGACCATGGAGGCCGTCATGTTAGTAAAAAAAATATAATAACATCACAATGGGTTAGACCGTAACACTTTTTCAGAACTGAAGAAATACATTAAAAAAATTGAATTACAATGAAAATTAAGCATTCTAATAATATCTCAGTTTCTTGAAATAAATAATGAATAAATACCAATTGTGAACGGGGATGGATTTCTCCCTTCCGTGAGGAGTTTCATCTTCACAGGTATTTCCCTGATGTTATTTAGTGGTTCGTACATGTCACACAGTTTGTCTAGGTCAGACATGACAATATGCTTGCTTTCCCAAGGTTTAGCCATTTTGTATTTTGTCAAATGCAGCAGCTGTAAAACACAAACCATTTAGCAATTAGATTTGCCTCTTTCCTGTAACGATTACAAATAACCATTTGAACCTGACTCAGAACCGACATTATCTAGTGAGGCGTGTAACTTATGTACAAGGAAAAATAAAATAATAAATGTCTGGGTATCCGATAACGAATTTCTTAAAATAAATAACATTTATTTTTACTGGTTTAGTATGGTAGATAACAATAGCCCCTTGTTTGAATGATATTCCCAAGGATTGCAAACTGAGGCTATAGCTGATGTTAACAAAAAAATAATCGAATAGCAGAGTTAAAAATGACACTTTAAAATAGCTATAGCCTCGGTAATATACACTTTATTCGAAATATTAATTCAAAATAACTCAATGAAGTTTTTCCGCGTAAAATGTCAAATTAAAGAATTTCTGTCAATTTATTTTACATTCTGACATATATATTATTGTTTGTTTGGTTGAAGATCTCAAAACCAATATAAAGGTCAGTATGACATTACTACGCCACGACTACATCGTAGTGACGAAGAATTCAAGGAAAATTAAAAAAAAAAAACTAAGAGTTCACTTACTGTCAAAATGAATTTTTGGTAAAATTACACAATTCCAATTACATTTTTTTTAACCAAAACTAAAAACCTTATACAGTATATTAATTACATATAAAATAGCGGTATTTATTCGGTATTTATATTATAAAACACATAATTTAAAAAAAATAACTAACCTAAAAATTCAATACAAAAACTTCAAACTTTACTAAGCTTTAAATGAATTTATAAGCATTATTTTGCATTTTCGGATATGCCAATATATTTTTCTAACTTTTAGTTATCTGAAACGTAGTTTTATTTTAAAAACCTATGCGTATTAATGGAATTGTTAAATTTTACCCAATAATTTTGATATGGATGGGGTCAAAAATTTCACAACAAAATAAAAAATATATATCTAGAGCCACTTGTGGTAAAATAATAACGTGTATAGTTACATATTATGTACGACATACAGATTAACATTAGAAAACAAGTCACCTAGTAGGGGGAAAGGCACGGGTAAGGCAGGGCAGATGTGGTTTTAAAACAAAGGATTTATGCCATCGTAAGATTTCCAAGAAAAAAACAAATTATAGATAATAGCAAACTTTTACTTTTTAACAGACACTTGGAAGATAACACATCTGTGGACCGGGCCGATATTAGCAATATGTGACATCTGACACTTCATCGGACTACTATTAACCATAGATACTAGTATACCATTCACCTAAGCAGATTAGCTTGGCTTTAGCCATACATAATAGAATATATATTTTTTTAATTTAATGTAAATCAAATTTAATAATGTTATTATTAAGTTCTTCAAGTATTTTTAGTTTTTATTATTGTGACAGCTGTTTCGGAGGTAAGGCCATTTTCAAAGTTCAAAGCAGTTTGAAAATGACCTTAACCCTCTCGTACACGAGATACTCAAATGAGGCCCCAAAACTAGTCATCTTTGACAAGCTGCCATTTCATAATTCTAATCATATTTTTTAATTCAACTCTACTGCCGATTACTTTAGACCTTGCTTGAGGAACATTGATTGTTCAAAAACTCACCACTGGAAGAAAACACTTACCCATGTTGATTTTAAATTTCACTGTTTAACGTTTTTATGTGGATGCCTGTTTCTCCTCCGGGTAACATACAATAAAATATTGAAATTCGACCATTACAATCTGTAAGTAAATATTTTAATGATCTCTGCATGTGCATGTTATGCATGAAACTATTAGAACAATATTTTTTGTCGGTTTTATATTGATAAATTTGCAAAAACTATTCGACCTCATATGAGGTCCACTTGTAGCAAGAGATGTCAATATCAACCAGTATTATGCAGTTCGCTCTGTATATAAATTTCTTTTATTTATGGTATTTTGATATCGAACTGACAAATATATGAGGTATGTTATTTTTATTTATGTTCTTTATAGGTCTAAAATGAGTTCACGAATTCACAAGGACTGTATTTATTGTAATGATTCATCAGGTACAATACAGGCCAACGGGTTACGTGGTGCCTATAAAAACCCATACATGTGGTATGCTCATTTCATTCCCGCTCACGGCCCGGACCATGTAACATCTCCACCACCTTGAAAATCAACCGCCATTAGTCATCTTCATTCTATCCGGACCTGCTCTCATCAACAGGCGAGAGACTCCTTTCTACCTGGACCTGCTCTCCTCGATAAATAATACTTCAACACATACCCCTCTTTCCAGTACGGGCTCTACAAGTCTCGTACACAAATCATCATTTGGTTTATCTCTCATGTACACTGGATGCAGTCATTCAGTCAAAAGAGGTCGTCCAACATCCTTCAGCCAATAGCTATCAAGAAAAAAGTACGGACAAAGGTTCCAGGTGAGCTAAAACGAGATGGAGGGGTGCATCGACCGAAAAAAACTGACAATCCATTTGTATCCAAATGTCATCTACAGGGTTGCAAAAAGAGGACGAGATACCTTTGCAGTCGCTGTAGTGAATCCCCTTGTCCCGAGTAATTTTAAGAATTTCCTGCACGCCACTAAAGCACTTTTCTATATCTAAAAAAGTACATGTGCCTACCTATAATACGCCATTACTTAAAAAAAAAGTTAAGTTTTTTGATGCTCAAATATGTTTTTTACTTGAAGACGCATTCAAATGTTTTGTGTGGCAAAGTTATAACCCTTGCACCCTTAGATCACTTTAAGCCGCATATGAGGCACATAAATATAATCATTTTCTTATAAAGGTCAAAATAAAATAAACGTATTTTTTAATTTCTATACCCATTTAACTATAGAAAGTATACTTAAACAATTTTATTTAGTCATATTTCATAATTCGTGCACAAGAGGGTTAAACGCCTGATATACGAGTACACAGACAACACGCGTCATAAAACGACCTTGCTAAACCACGGGACAAGTTTTAATGGCATTGGTAAATAAATATATTGGACGAGAGGAATTATTTCATTATTAACTTTAGAATTAATTAACCAGATATAAGAACATTATTATATACTTAGATTAAGATATGTAATAAGTAAGGCATGCTGAATATGTTTATCCTAACTAAAGGACGCCTTCGGAATAACGACGATTAAGCTGCAAAACAGACCAACCGGCGACATCTAGCGATCGAACTAGGTAATGGTCGACGCTAGCGCCAGGGAACCGTTGCAACATTTCCATCAACCAGGGGGTGGAAGAACTATACCTCGACAGCAGATGACACCCAGCCCCGGGAGGAGGTGGTGGACGAAACAGTTGACTTCAGGACCCCGGCTCGGGATGTTGCCCCATCTCCGCCCTTCGGAGGGGGCACCCAGGCCGCGGGAGTCGTCGAGACACGAAAGAAATAACAACCAGCCACCAGAGGAGCTGGTCGTCGAGACAGTTAAGTTCAGAGAGCTGGCTTAGGAGGTCGTCTCATCTCCGCCCTTCGGAGAGGGTGCCCAGGGCGCGGGACCAGTTGAGTTCCGAACGCAGGCTACAAGAGGTTAACGTCAGGACTCCGGCACGGGAGGTTGTCCCATCTCGGCCCTTCGGAGAGGCCACCCAGTCCACGGGACAGTTGACTATACGGTTCCGCCCAGGAAGGTACCCATCTCCATCGCGGGAGGAAGTCCGAGTTCTTCCCTTGTGCGAACGGTCAGGGTTGACTCCACTACTCCAGCTTGGAAGGTGTCCCATCTCAGCCCTTCGGAGAGACCGCCCAGGCCACGGGACACCCCTCTGACCGCAGTGCTGCAGAATTCCGGCCAGGAAGTTACTGGTCTTCGGCCTACGGAGACCAGCCACAGGACTCTGGATAGTCATCATAACAGGAAAGTGCTTTTGAACTCTTGCTGTAATCCTCCCATCGCTCAGTGAAGTTAGTTTTAAGAATCCAAACTTTTCGTAGACTTAAGCATAAGTGAATCGCTAATTTCATGAACAAAGACTTTCACGTAGAAATAAGTACTTGACTTTCTAATTTTAAGGATATTTTGTACCTAGTTAAGACTAACTTTCGGTTCGCACATTTTTGAGTTATTACTAGAGATAATATTACCTAGCTAATTAAGAGCTTCTTATCTCGCCGAAACAGCTATGACAATAATAAAAACTAAAAATACTTGCAGAACTTAATAATAACATTATTAAATTTGATTAACATTAAACAAATAAAAAAATTAAATGGAGTTCTACGAATTAAACACAAAAACAATTAATAATATATAATACACCACGCTAAATGTATTGGGCACAAGGTTACCAACTGAAAAAGTGTTAATAGCCTCAAGTGACATAAGATTTTGAACTAAAACTTTTAAAAACAATTACATTATATTATAATTCATTTTAATATTTTTTATTTTGTTTTTAAATACCATAAATAAGCATTCTAACGAATCGCGTTTCATAAAAAGGTACCCACCTCATTAAATAGTAATGACCTTTTTTGTCCTTTAGTTCTAAAAGTGACATTTGAATCTGTGCCGACCGAAGAGGTGGGTCATTCCACTTATTTTAAAAACTCGGTTCCAATTCCGAGTTTAGGTACATGGTCTCGATTCCTCGGACTCAATCTTTGTTCCTTTCGGTCCGCAGCTCCGGAATCAAAAATCGTTCATATTATACTAATGAATAGGGACGCCTTTCGTTTCCGGCTCCAATCCAAAACTTTTGCCGTTGCTTGAGTGTGATTCGAAACGAGTGAATCCGGATTTGAACTCGGAGTGAGTCCACCGCCCTCGGAATCGAATTCATTGGACTCGGCCAGTCGTACCGACTCAATGCCGTGCTTGACATGAATTGTCAAAAGTGTCAACATCTATATAATGTTTAATAGTGTTTTCTAGCTAATTATGTTTAAAGTAAATAATAACGTAATTGGTAACATACTTAATATGAGTATTTCTCTTGTTAAAACAAGCCAAATATTGACATTTTTGATGAATGTCGCAGGCTGAATTCAGCTGATAGCTGTCATCCGAGAGAATCGGAACCGCAGTTAAGTAAGAAGGCTTTAACCCTAAGGAAAAAATTAAGAAATTTTCCTTAAAAAGAACGGGAATAGCGCAACTGGTCCTCCTTCACTAAAGTTATGCCTACCAACTTTAGGAATGGACGACCGGATGGTCGAACCATTCGACGCCATGGCTTTTTTAGTATCGGGCAAACTAGGCGTGTGGTGCACTGGTGGTTACTTTGCAGTCGATTAAATCGGTCTCGTCGATAGTGTAGATTTTGATTACGCAAAATTTTTGTGGATTTAATACAATTTGTAGGGAAAATTATCACCATACCTTAAAATTAAGTCACACGTAATAATAAAATAAGGAAATCCAGTCCTTTGAAAAATATCAATAATGAAGTTCAAATTTAAATACCAGTTTATTTCGTTTTTTTTTCTAAAGTTAGTTTTTATAGTTAAAATAATGTTCAAAGTTTCAATTTTTCAAAGGCGTCCAGAACGCTCCAAATCTATGGCCGGTTGGTTTGGATTAGTTTTGAGGTTAGAATGTCAAATGGCAAAACAAGGATGAGCTTTATCATACATAATTTTATATTCTATTCATGCTAAACAATAACTAAACACAAGTAATAAAATTGTGTACTTTTCACTTGAAGAATAATAATAGTATTGAGCAATAACATTATCATAATATCTTTGTTGATAATTGTCTGCTCATGAATACTCCAATTTTATTCATTAATAATAGTTTTTACATTGAACAACAATTATAGATCACCGAAGAAGATAATATTTACATATCCTAGATGAAACACGAAACTGAAAGAAAAAACAACAGAATATAAAAAAATGGTATCAGTCGCATCTGGGATTCGAACCCAGAACCTCTGTCTTTCCGGGACAATCGCCTTCCGTCTAAGCTAATGAGACTATTTCAATTTATGCCATCTTCACCGATATCATACTTTAAGTTCAAGACTTGTCAATATTATCTTCCATTTTAAATCCCATATTATTGGCTGGTATCCTCATGATGATTATAATTTTTTTCCCGAAGACAATTGCAATCTGAATATAGTCTCGGATATACCTATCCGATTTGTATGTATATGAGACATCTATTGACTTTTCTACAAGTCTAGAAAGAATATTCAATTTATCTTTGATAACTTATTGATGTTTATAAACCCGATTGTAATATTTAATCACTGAAGAAGAAAATATTAACATATCCTAGATGAAACACGAAACCGAAAAAAAACAAGAGAAAATAAAAAAGGTATCAGTCGCATCTGGGATCCTAATGTTAATATTATCTTCTTCAATGATTATATATTACAATGAGGCTT
The DNA here is from genome assembly GCA_022606495.2 of Halesus radiatus. Taxonomy (NCBI): domain Eukaryota; kingdom Metazoa; phylum Arthropoda; class Insecta; order Trichoptera; family Limnephilidae; genus Halesus; species Halesus radiatus. The sequence goes on from JAHDVE020011968.1 coordinate 127,273, forward strand.
ATGAACTTCAATAAGTTATCAAAAATAAATTGAATACAATTATAGAGCTTAAAGTCACTCAAATTAAATTAAATTTTTTTCCAAAACTAAAAAATAAACAATTAAAATACAAAAGAAAATCCAAATATAAAAATTTCCATGCTAATTCAAATACAGAATGTGCACGTGTCGTCAGATGTTTCAAATGTAATGGAACCGACATAACAAGGTGTTTCGATGAGATGATTTTTTGTACTCATTTAAATAAATTTTTTTTACTTATAATTATGTATAATAAAAGTTATATATTGAGAATCGGCGTTTGCTGATTTATATGAATATATGTTTTAAAGCCATTATATTTTTTACAGGAGTTCCTTATTTTTCACATGGATATTTGAAAAAAAATGAGGTAGCACAGTAGTAACGTTTTTCTAATTAGATGTAAATACCTATATTTATTTACAGGAAGCATAATAAAATATCTACTCCTATTATTGCTTCAAATTAAACCGAACTTAAAATTAATTTAAATGTATGATTTTGCGTTCACGCCGACGTAAATAGTTGTTTGTTTTTTTAATTCAGTTGAAACGAGGTATTATTTTTATAATCTATCTGATTTGTAAAACTTTACCGATAAATATTTGTTCTGTTAAATTTGTAGAGTAATATTTTGAAATATGATCCGATCAGTCGATATTATTAAATAAATACGTTACTCTCCTTCTTACCCTACCTTCTGCCTTTCTTACCCGTGTGATTTTTTGGTTGGAACAAAATGTATCTACCTATGTATAAAACGAGAGGCGGGAAAGATTTTTGTGCGCCATCAGTAAAGTAGCTTCCATACAAGCGGGTGGCCTAAATGCTGGGTGGCCCGCTGCTGGGTGATCCGACTGAAATTGTGTTTTGCCGCCACACGGCAGATTTCACCAGTGGTCCTATGAACATACCCGGGAGTGTACGTTCCATGGGTGTACAATAGGCCACTTGCATGTATTTTATAATGACTTCCACACAGCGTCCCGAAAGATGAAATAGGCCTTTAGGGTAATTATATCCCTCAGAGCCTCCTGTGTGGAGATACTGTTAAAAAAACTTCTTATTCTTCTACCATAATTTCTCTTGGAATAATGCAAAAGGTAGGAATTAAAACTCGCTTTGTGTATTTATAAGTCACTTATTCTTCGATTCGAACATTCAAGGAGTTACAGCCGTTCTCCCCAACTTTTTGAATGATCAATCTCAGCCACCGATCAGCCAAGTGTTTTGTTAAGTATTCGCTATATTTGACTGTCTCCAAACATTTTTTATCTTTGAACTTCCTAAATTGTCTATGAAGGACTCGCCCACTTCTATGGAAAATATAATTGTACCCCCACACGTTCATAGTCAATAAAATGACATCAAAGTAAAAACTTTCAATGTTAAATTAACATAGACGAGTTAATTTTCTATTTATTATGAATACCTATTATTTGTCTTAAATATTGTAATACAAACACCAATATTTTATATTTAAAAACGTATATGTTAAAAATAAAGTGTTAGCTTGACTTTTACTAAAATGCCGCGAAAACGGAAGTAGACTTTTTTGACGTTTGTCTTTCGTGCGATCTTTCAATTTTCAATCAATAATTGTTAATAATCTTTTCATCGTCGCTGTCTTCATATTCGCTATCCATACCCACTATTGGTATTACATTAAAAATATCTTCATTTTCGCTCCCCATATTCAAAATTATCAATACACAAATAGATATAAAAAATAGTTCGCGAAACGAATGACGTTTGACCATAGATATCTATGACATTTGACGTTTACACTGTCATTTAACACTCTGTTGACACTTTTTATAACTAGTCTTTTACTGAGGAGAACTTTAATCCACAGAAATCGATAACTTAACATGATCGCAAGTTTGACTGAGAATTTCGTTGGGAAAGGCGAATTTGTGCATTTGAACAGTGCTGAGGCAAAATTTCGGCTCAGCAGTTGCTCAGTAAGGTTGGGAAGAACGGCCGTAAGTCTTAAATTAGAGTGTATCTTAAGTAGTTACAAAAATATCATTAAAATTACAGAGTCAAGTACGTAATTCTACGTGAAAGTCTTTAGTATTAAAATTAGCGATTCACTTTGCTCAAGTCTACAGAAAAGTTTAATTCTTAAAACTGGAGATTCACTAGGATTAATTTTAGGGGAGAATCTTAATTATTCTACGGAAAAGTCTTTATCATCAGGTGTGATATTACGTGAAAGTCTAAGTATTCACTGGGTTTACAACAAGAGTTCAAAAGCACTTCCCTGTTACGATGACTATCCAGAGTCCTCGCGTCTCTGTGGTTGGTCTCCGAAGGGCGAAAACCAGTAACTTCCTGGCCAGAAGTCTGCAGCACTGCTGTCAGTGGGCCTGGGCGACCTCTCCGAGGAGTGAGGATGGGTACCTTCCTGGGCGGAAGCGTATAGTCAACTGTCCCGTGTCCTGGGCGGTCTCTCCGAAGGGCGGAGATGGGACAACCTCCCGCGCCGGAGTCCTGACGTCAACTCTCCTGTACCCTGCGTTCGGAACTCAACTGGTCCTGCGGCCTGGGCGCCCTCTCCGAAGGGCAGAGATGGAACAACCTCCCAAGCCGGGGCTCTGAACTCAACTGTTCAGACAACCAGCGCCTCTTGTTGCTGGTTGTCATCTGTCGTAGGGATATAGTTCTCCCTGTTACCGTCTGGTGGAAAGGTTGCAACGATCCCCTGGCGCTAGTGTCGACCATTACATAAATTCGCCAGGCAACTGGTCCCACAGTTTCTGAGGTCGTTCCGGTCCGAGTGAGGGTCAGTTTATGACCCGTTTTGTTTGGCGGGCCGCTAGTTTATTACTGTCCTCGAGTGGAAGTGTAATTTGTTAAAATTATGCCGACGTTTTATAATAATGGGTAACTCTCTGAGCTTTATGACGGGTTCCGGTCCGTCAATAATGAAAGATGGTAGCCTATTGTTCAATTTATTCAAGGCATACCTAGTCGGGGGGAGTTATCAGGAACTGAAACCCACATGTCTCAAAGTAAGTTTTGTGAATTCGGCCATGTGTGAAGTACCAATGGGTATATCAAGCTTGGGAAATATCGTGTGGATAGATGATACTACTAAGATTACGAAAATGTTACAAACAAATTAGAAAACTAAATTTTTAATAATAAAATAAACAAATCCGCGTTTTTAGTTCGTGACATCATTATTTCTAAATATTCGGCTGACGATTTTCTTTATTTATTTTCATAAAATTCCACACTGATTTTTTTCTCAAGATAGCAACACTGGAACTCCGTTGACTTTTGACGTTTTAACTGACATCTGACTCTGACGTGGATCTGACATTACTTCACTCGTAACCTACAGACTTTGTTTTACGAAATTATGAAGTAATCGTTTTGATATGAAGTGCTTCGTTTATACGAATAATTATTTCGTTTCGTATATTTCTGACATCAATTCTTAAGATGATTTGTTTGTAAAGTTATGAGTTGGTTACTTTCTGGAACTACTTATAAGTTTTATTTTAATGCATTTTTTCTTTTGTAATTTAATATACCTAGATAGGTATCTACGTAAAAAACTGCTATGAATGGTGTTTATTATTATTATGTATGACAGCTGTTCCGCGCTTATTTGAAGATATAATATACCTATTCAGGGAGACAGTTTGATAATAAATATTTTTTTGCATTTTAACCACTGGGAATTACAACAATACAATACGGCTGCGGGGTGCTCAAGTACGAACGACAGTGATATATAACAAGCATTTCATTTGAATCAATCTTTATTGAAATAAACGGTTTTAATTATTTCAATTATTTTAACTAAAACACATCAATATGAAGCACTTTTCTCTTCAGATTAATACAAAATATTTTTCAAGTTCCAAACAACAAATACAGCAAACAATATTTAATATTTTCTCATTGACTTTTCTTCCCTGATTTAGTTTTTTCGGTACTTGTGTGTTATGACCCCCCACAAATGATTAAAAATAGGTTTAAATCTAGTTTTTTTATTTTATTATTATTATGAAAATAAACTAGCCAAAAACCCTATTTTACATTTAATACAAAATAGGTTTTAAACTAGTTGAAAAAAATAAATTATATTAATCATCAAGGAAGATAATATTGAAAAATCTAAAGTGAAACATAAAATAGAAAAAAACTTACATAAATATATATCGTATTGTAAAATTTTTGTGTTTCAGTGCCAGGGAACATTTCTCTCTCTCTTCCTGTATCAACTGTTCTTATTACTATTTACTGATTATTATTAAATTGTAAAGCCGCTCATCTCAACACAGGATTGTCCTAGTGAGATGGCTAATGTTTTTGTTTTCATAATTAAATTTACGAATAAATAAATAAACTGTGGTTAGAGGTATATAAATGTGGAGATAATCTTCTCTACCCAATGAGCGGGCTGCCTATTGCTACTCTAGGGCAGAAAAAACATAGAATATAAAAAAAGGATTCAATTGAATCCGGGATGTGACTGATACCTTTTTATTTTCTGTCTTTTTCTCTTTCATGTTTCATTTCAGATTTGTTAATATTATCTTTATCAATGATTAAATATTACAATGGGTTTTATTAGCTTCCACAAGTTATTCCAATAAATATAACATACATTAATTACTTATAATAAAGCAACATCGGTTTTTAGGCTAAAATTAAGAAAACAAATTAATTTAGCTAATTTTCAAACATGTGGTGAGTCAAAGCCCACAAGCATCATTTGTTCAATAAATAGTGGCGGTTCTTAATCTAATAACATCGAAATAGTTGTGGATTTGAGTTACTAACATCATAATTGATGCATTTATAAAAAAACTTTTCTTCCTTTCCTTACCATACATTAAAACTCATCACAAGTCCACATGCCTCTCAAGAATCAAGGCCGCCCAATGTTTCTAATGATTAGATTATTATACCTATTTTTTCAGAAGCTGACATGTATTTATAATAGGCTTTTACAATTCAGAATAGATTCTATAAGACTTACATTTAAATATAATGTAAACAACATTATTTCATCTTTTTTCAGTCTTGTAAAAGATGTGAATTGTAATGTATACAGGGTGTAACAGTACGTACCTGACAAACTTTAACCAGTGATTCCCGAGCACATTTGGAGTAAAAAATGTAAATGGCATTTTGGTTTACGGTAGGCACAGGTAAAAATAAAAGGATCAATATTCTTCATATTATTAGTAAAGGTAAGCGCTTAGATAATTTAATAGCCTTAAAATTAAGAAATCCTCATAAAAAAAATCTATCTTACAGCCCCATCTTAAATATGTTTCCTTTCACCCCTCCCTCAATCTTCATCTCTTTCCCCACTCTTTACTAATCCCCGGTCACACCCTCACCCTCACTAGACACCTAATATATATGTTCTGCCATAATTTTGTAATATCGTTAAGTTATATATTTTGCCCCGATGAAGGAACGGTTGTTCCGAAACTGGCCAGCGTATAAAATAATAAAAAAACGGTTAAAACAAAGGTTTAGTGTTTAATTTAATTACAGTAATATTAATTTGGACATTGGACAGTTAGTGTCTGGGTGGGGGGACGACATGTGATTGAATAAGAAAAGAAAACTTTTTTTTTTTGTCCAAATATGCTCAGGAATCACCTGTTAAAGTTTGTTGGTTACGTTCTGTTACACCCTGTACATGTCTGGATTTACTTTAATTAATTTATGGGTTACAAACAAGCAACATAGAACATACTAGCTGGGCCATTTGCAAGGCTTCGATCTGAAATACTCGATCCTACCCTTGGATTTAGACAATAGACTCAAGAATTGACCCTAAAAATTTTCCTGTAAATGAGTTTGTGATAATAAAATATTATGTTAAGTTCGTCACACTTTTCTATTCCGCATCAAATAAATGTAGAGCTAGTCATTATTGTTTGGCTAAATCATGTTACTACTATATCAGGCATTGGTTGATTGTTTCATACTTCTTTTTCAGAATCCGTCAGTTTAATTTCCTCAAATCATCCATATTAATTTGCTCCTGTTGAAATAAATATACAGAAACATATTACTGTTTTAAAGGTATAATCTAAATTAAATTTATAAATTTTACAATTATTTCATGGATTATGAATTTTTTAACAATCATGCACTTAGCAAATAACATCAACAAACATTAGGAAATTAATCAAGCAAATATACAAACCACCCCTTTGATAAGGAACTCCAGTCCATTTTTTTTTAAATTTTATCAATAATTATGTTCAACCTTAAATACCAGTATATTTCGTTTTTTTTCTGAAGTTAATTTTCCTAGTTAAATAATTTTCAATGTTTCAATTTTTCAAAGACCTCCAAAAAACTTCAAATCTATGGTCAGTCAGTTTTGAGATTAGAATGTCTAATGTCAAAACAAGGATGAGCTTTACCGTTCATAATTTTATATTCTATTCATAGTAAACCATAACTAAACACAAGTAAAAACATTATGTACCTTTTTAGAATCTTTAACTCGATGAATAATAATAGTATTGAGTATTAACATTATCAACATATCCATATTAACAATTGGTTTGCTAATGAATACTCTAACTTCTGTTATTAATAATGTTTTTTTTTTTACATTGAACAACAATTATATAGATTAAAGTCACCCAAATTAAGTTTAAATTTCACCAAAGCAAAAAAAATACATATATAAAATAAAAAAACAACATTGAAAAATTAAAAATCTCCATACTAATCTAAGAACAGAATACACACGTGAGATCAGATGTTCCAAATACAATGGTACCAATATAACAAGGTGTTTTGATGAGGTGATTATTTATTTACTTTTAAATAACGATTTATGTATTCTACGTATAATTATATATAATAAAAGTTATATATTCAGAATCGGCATTAGCTGATCTATATGAATATAACTATTTTTAAAGTCATCATATTTTTCACTGGCTTTCCTAATTGTGCTACAATGGATGGAAATTTAAAATAACTGAGTGACGTTTATTATTTCCAATATTTAAATAATTTCACAAAAAATAATCAAATTTCCCAAACTAAAGGACCACCCTTTTGAAAATGTTAATCACATTAAAAAAGTTCAGTAGTTATGTACTAATTTTACATTCAGTACATTCAAAATCAACATTAAATATAGCACACACATTATTTCTAATGCATATTTAACTTAACTATTTGAGTAAGCATATCAAATTAATACCTTGAATTGTATATTAAAAATTTCTACCCCTTCGAACAAACTGAGTAACTTACATATCAGTATTTGGATTTATCATAAAATACCTGAAGTTTAAAACCGGTTGTCACGAATATTGGTATTGGTTGAGTACACACCAACATTAATATACATTACACATGGATCATCCCCGTGAAAGCAATAAAATTTTCACTCTAAATTTGAATCTATAAAAATATGGACAGTTGTTAATTTTTGTAAATTGGACACATTAATTTTTGTAAATTATATGGCCCCACAATAAATAGATAAAAATATGTATTATCAGTCGACATTACTACTAAATTAATAAGACCAACATATTTAATATTCACAATAATATGACAACGAATGATCCCATTATCAGTTTTAAAGCATTCCCCTTGCTTTTAAAAAAATTGTTACAATTGTAATACAGAACTTATACATCAATCATATTTATACACCCATTTAATTTAATTACAACAAATTTACAAATAAATTTATTAAATATTAGAATAGAATGTATTCTAAAGACAAAAATTGAATTATTTCACATAATATATGCACATCCATTTTTACAAATTCGTAATTTGATTTACTTTCTAAAACTTCGATTTTATTTTAAATTACATCATTATCATTTTTTTAATACATAATATTAGGTAGTTACAACATTTTAGAACTAGAATCACCATGTGGGTCGATGATAGTGATCTAGCTAACGTTTATACAACTTTTAAAATACAAGCATTACTGCCACAAAGACATTGTCTCCTACAATTTGATTATGCAGTGAACAATATTTTTTACTTATTTAAAGCTTCAATACCTTTCCGTGATATCAATAGACATCCATTTTTCATAATACACCAAAGTTAATACATACTAACAATACAATTTTTATTTCCCCATCTTAAAATTTTTTTCTTTCCATAACATTATTATACATATCTTTACTCGATATTTTCATGTACCTAGTAAAATAAATGATTTTAACATGTTTAGAACACTTAGTTACATTAAAAAATATTATTTTGAAGTAATAATGTCATCTTTTTTCATATTTTTATAGTCTTACATGATACTTATAGTTTTTTTTAAAGAATAAATCTAGCTTAAATCAGTGCCTTTCATAATAAAGCGTTACGAAAAATAAGCAAAGTTTATACATTTAAGTTTTATAATTGACTAGTGTACCGTTAGTGAAGTGATAACAATTTAATTATCAATAAGTGAACATCTATAATAATACATTTTTATACTTACAGCAGTACCTAGCCTCCCAAATAATAACAATAAAATAAATTATCACATATCGGGTAGGTACTTACCACTTTTAAATAATTATTTGGGTGGTTGATCGATAGAGGCTTTTTTTTGACAACTTACCGTTAATCAGTTTTAAATGGTTGTTTTTTTTTACAGTTTATAACTCTGTCCGAATGCTTCATAATTTAATTGTTTTATGACAGTAAATGCTCCATATTTGGAAATCTTGTTGTTTTAAAACATGCAAAAAATGGGAGATTTTTCTTCTTTTACTCCGCTAGAAGTAGCATGGTACTAACAATATTTTTTTATAAGTGAGTACCTAATCATACGGATTACAATTTTTTATAAAGCGAACTGATAGCACTCATCTCTGTTTTCATGATGTAGGGTGAATCCATGGATGTTTTTGTATAAAAACTGTACATAAACATGCAGTGGTCAATAAAATCTAGAAATTTAATAAAAACTAGGAACTGTTTTTATTACTGTGGCAACACCGATTTTAGAAGAAAAAATAGTTTCGATTAAAATGTGAGGTTATATTTGACTTCCGAATCTGACATGTTAACTGGAAGGAAAAAAAGTTTTTATATTATTCTTCCACATAGTTTTCATTTTGGTTTAATATTCAATAAATGACTTATTTGATATCTACATTTCAAAAACACAGAACAAAACTTTTGAATTAAATTATTTCAAGTGTAAAAAATTACCATGTTAGAATATTAAATTTACTTAGAATATGACGTAGAATCTTTTCTTTATTCATGAATTACCACTAATTTCTGAAGACCGTTTAATATTGATGTAAAAAATATTCACTGGATCCATAGTGCTGTTTAAAGTAATATTTTTCCTTTCAACCGTTTCTGTGTAGCCATTTAAAACTTTTTAAACGACCTTGGCGTCCTCCTTTTTTGTCTACTTTATTTTGACAAACTACCTTTTGGAGGTAGATTTCTTTCTTATTCTTTGCGATTTGTGCATTGCATGCTGCCATCTAGCGGATTCTCTAGAAGATGCTCAGAAAACTTCCCATTTGATCAGATTTTAAGTTTTCACATCCACATCAGTCTATTTACTTGTACAGAGAAATACAGTAGAATAATAATAACACTATTTATGAATAATTTTAATTGGCTCAATTTTTAAATCTAATCTGTTATTATAGTACAATAAATAACATATATATATACAGTAAACAGCTGTGAAATACTTTTTACTAATACATACATTATATGTATTGTAAGATAAGTAACGATTCATAGAATATTTTGCTTAAAACTAATTTCAACAGAAAGTAGTAACCGGTACCAAATTTTTCCAATTGATATGTTATGGACTATGGAGGAAGTCAAATGGAATACTTTCTACAGTTCAGAAGAAGTCTGGCTTTGGGCAGTCTTGACATTTTGATAGTAGTTATTCTACATTTTGTTTTAAAATTCAGAAAGAATGAATGACTCTGAGTTGAGGCTTGACGTTTTGATGATTAGTGTTGTCGTGAACTCATACTTGTTTGATTATTCAGAAGGAATGTATGAGTTTGATTGTTTTTGACATTTGATGACTAGATAGTAGTTGTTCTATGTTCTTAGAGAATTAATGACTTTGTGGAATCTTTACTGGAGATTGTAAATGCGGAACCGTTTTGGAAAATGTGTATTGTAGAATTTCTTGAAACTCAAATTCCTGATATCTGGATTAAATTTTTTTTTAAATTTGATTTTCCCTGTCTGTCTTGCCCTCCCTTCCCCTAAAATATTCTTGTGCGGTATCCCATAACAGTATAAAGCTGATGTGTGAGGATTTGCGTGATCTTTTGTTTATTCACAATAGTCTTACAGTTTAGTTCAAGTGGACGATCTCAAGTTACAGAGAATACTAGCTCAAATGCAAACTTAATATAATATGATCCTTTATGCCTACAGTATCCGTCTTATCCACCCTTCCCCTAGTATTCGTGTGGTATCAATGAAGGGTGTGACCTTACAATTCTTCATGATAGATTTACAGTTCATAGTTGAAGCCCAATGACCATGGGGTATTCCATAACAGTATAATGCAGAAGGTTGATAATTAAGGGGTTTGCGCAATTCATGATTGTTTTTCAGTTCGTAGTCGAAGCCCCTGAATGTAATTATGGGGTATCGCGTGACAGTATAACTCAGAAGGGTGAGACTTAAGGGGTTTGCGCAATCCTTCATGATAGTTTTACAGTTCGTAGTCGAAGTCTCGGAAGGTGACCATGGGCGCAGAGCGGTGAGCGCGGCCGGGCGGGCAGCAGCAGCGGCAGGGCGGCGCAGGCGGCGGCGGGAGTGCCCCGTAGCCGGTGGGCAGGTCCTGCTGCGAGCGCGCACAGCATCGCCGCCCTCCGCCGCCGCCCAGCGCGGGCCAGCGGGGGCGCGCCACGCAGCCGCCCGCCACCAGCCCGGGGCGGCGCAGCAGATCGGGAGTGTCGCTCGCCACTGTGAATAACAAGTATCGTATTAGCTCAGAAGGAAGTGTCAATGCGAATTCAGTGGCAGACCTTGGGTTTATTTTTAATTTAAATTTTATTTTTGTTTATTTGGGAGACCAACAGCTTACATAAAAAATGATGTTTAATGAATAAGTGATATAAATTTGACCATTTACAGGTTTGCGCATGGGTTTTATTTATGAGTGAATCTACTGAATCTAATGAAGAAATCAAAATAAAATTAAAAAGATAATTATACAAAATAAAGAAGAAATATAAATTAAAAAGTTACAATTTTAGTTTTAATTTGTTATGGGGTCTGGAAAGGAAGGTGGTAGGGGGGTGGGGACGATCTAGTTGAAATATATGTGTGTGATTTTATATTAATAAAAGAACAAGAAAAAAGTGTATAATGAAGAAAGTTAATACTGGTGGTAGTATGAGGTGAGTAGGTATCTGAAGTAATAAAGGCTCGATAGATCACCGGTGTGACTTTATGGAGTGTGGTGTAGAGTTGAAGATGTCAAATTGTGAGTAGTGCGTGTTAAAGATGTGTGATGCCCGATAAATGAAGGAGTTTTGCCTAGAATTAGTGTTGCACCTATGAAACTACTTACAGCTACTAAACTGCCAGGGTTCTTTCTCCCTCGGAAGACGCGCATCTCACTAAACCGCTGGCTGAGGGACTAGTGGGATGAGAGATTTTGATGCTGTAATTGTGGTGTTGCCTTATGACACCGATTGCGTGAAGAGGTTAAACAATACAATGTTATGTTTTTAACGTACGAGTATGTATATTATGTAGTGCGTTATTTCATGCTCTTGTTTATTTGCACCGTTGCCACTATGCCACTTTCTCTCTCCTAAGATCACGCCACAAAAAACTTAATCGGGAATGTCACAATACGTATATAACTAAAATCGAACTTAACATATCCTCCAATCCAATAAACGTATGGAATTACATTATGTCCAATTCCAAATCCTATGGTGTTCCAAATACCATGATATTCAAAAATGAAAAAGCTGAAAATGGGTCTGATATCTCCAACTTATTCTCCAAATACTTTATCTCCGTCTATAACAATAATGCTCGAAGCTCCCAGATCATACCAGATAACTCAAATAAGCCCTGTGTCGCCAGCATTCATAATATTGAAGTCGACCAGCATCACATACAGAAACACCTTGAACATTTGGATCCTAAAAAAGGCGCAGGCCCAGATAAAATTCCTCCTTTCTTCATAAGCAAATGTGCGCGCAGCTTATCTAAGCCACTATCCTTCCTTTTCAGTCGCTCCCTTAAAGAGGGAATAGCACCAAATACTTGGAAAACAGCATTTGTAACTCCCATTTTTAAAAATGGCCAAAAATCTGACGTTGAAAATTATAAGCCAATATCTAAGCTTTGTATTTTCAGTAAGGTTTTCGAAAAATTGTGTGTGACCAGATGTTTGCTGCCTTAAGATCGTCACTCAATATCAACCAATATGGATTTGTAAGGGGAAAATCTAACGGCGTTCACCGAATTCTTACAAGACGACATGGATCAGGTAGATGCAATATATACAGACTATAGCAAAGCTTTTGATTTAGTAAATCATGATATCTTATTGCTCAAACTTTCACAAATCGGCGTACACGGAGACCTCCTCAGATGGCTTTCATCCTATATAGCAAACCGCAGCCAAAGTTGTTGGTGGCTTTAAATCGAATTGGGTAATGGTACCGTCGGGAGTGCCCCAAGGATCCTTATTGGGACCATTACTGTTCAACATTTATATTAACGACATCGGAAAATGTTTTTACTACTCTAGAACATTATTATACGCAGATGACATGAAAATATTTTCTCCTGTCACGTGCACCAATGACTGCAAGAAGATTTAAACCGTCTTAATGTTAATAATAACGAAACGAAACGAAATGAAACAAAACGAAACGAAATGAAACGAAACGAAACGAAACGAAACGAAACGAAACGAAATGAAATGAAATGAAATAAACTAAAATAAAATAAAATTAAATAAAATAAAATAAAATAAAATAAAATAAAATAAAATAAAATAAAATAAAATAAAATAAGTAAAATTGTTGCTATAACGTTTTAAAATTAGTATGAAAAGAATTGAACCCGTCATGTTGTATTGAGGTAAGCCCATATATACCACTCTGGTTAGCCATAGATTACATATTCAAAAGTAAAAGGCTTGTTTGGGTAGAATATTTTCAAAATGGAACCTACACAATTAGGTACCTACTTAAGAACTTTACTAATTAGATATGTTTTGAAAAAATCAATGTTTGGAATTAAATAAAATTTTCAAATGAATGTTTCTTTATTTAGAGGTAGTAATAGTCGTCATAAGGCATTAATTTCACTGTCAAATCAATTATGGTACCCAAAAGACAAGCAAGAATTCATAACTTTGTAACTTTATTAAAAAAAAAAATTCCGAGCAAGGCCGGGTACATATCAGCTAGCAATAATACCTACTTTTGTAGCTATATTTTTTATATACAGATGTACCCCCATAAAAATACACCGATAAACAGAAAAAAGCATATTTTGGGCGTGTCAGTGTGGCCGAAGTGAGTAATTTTCTAGGTAGGTGAAGATGATTGAACATTTTCAGATACCGAAATCCTTTCTTTTTATTATTTTAAGATTTTTTATGAGACACCTCACCAGAGCGCTCTTGTCTGCACGGAGCATATACAGAGGAACTATGTATATAGCAAAACCGGTTGGGCAACGTTGTGGGAGGGGGATGTAGGAAAGAATTCGTTATTGCGGGCCTTGAAGAGGCCCGGATTAAACTTAGGAGGAAAGTCAGATGCCGGTAGCTCGTTCCACATATTTTAAGCCGATTTACACAAAAATGAGTCGGCGAAACGACCCGTTCTTGTGAAGCCAACATCAACTTGAACAGAAAATCAATTTTACTGCCCTGTCTGGGGCCTAAGAGTAGCAAGGTTTAATGTAAATTGGCGACATTAGTTTTCTTTCAAAACGGTACAGGTTACAATTCATGGGATAATCTGTTCAGTTATTTTTGATGATATTCGTATAGAGTATAGACAAAAACAGAGATTAGTAAAAGGCAACTAATAAAACGGTATTAACATTCAGTATACTCACAGTCGGAGCTACAGCTGGCCAGGAGCGATGTCTGGGACACTTCCCTTCGCGCCCTCGCCTCCCTGCGGCCCGCCTCCTCGCCTTCCAGCCAAGATGTCAGCATTTCGCCCTTACCCTGAAAAACGAAGATAAAATTAATTTATTCTTTATCACCTATTTAATAAATAAAACATTCATCCAAAATTTTACGACGAAAGCTCGATATTAATCGAACAATTCTTTTACTCCAAATTAGAATCGATCTCAAATCTTTCTACCTCCAACCACGGCTGTTGGACCTCCAGCACCGACCCCCGCCGTCTCCGCCCAAATCCCATCTAATCCCCTCCATTACCTTAGTGAGCGGGCTTAAATATAAGATTGCCATCAGCAAGTGCCGCTAGTACATGAAACACAGTTTACAATTGTTTGAAATAAAAATAAATAAAAGCCCTACAGTAGCAAGAGGCAGCCCGTTCACTGGGTAGAGAAGATTATCTCCACATTTGTGCATCTCTAATCAGAGTTGATACAGAAAGAGTGAGAAATGTTCCCTGGCACTGTAAATAAAATATTTTACAATATGATATATATCGAATAATTCTACAACTTAATTGATTCGTTGAAATTTAACTCGAATAATTTGTTCCAATTATGTCTTCCTGTGGCTTCTACCATTTCTTCTCCTCCTTGAATAAAATCACTTTAATGATTGTATACTGACATGAAATTTGGTAATAATAAATCAATAAAAAAAAAATAAATTATTTAGCGTACTTAAATAATATTATGGGGGTATTTTTTAAAGTAATAAAAGATGTAAAATTTTTATGGACAAGAATTTCAACAAGTGACGGTATTATACCTAGGGGGAATAATATATTGTTCCTCCTAGGTTACAAGTTCCCCATAATTTTACATGTACACATTTACCGTAAATATATACAATTTTTGTTTTCGCAGAAAGCAATTACCTTGTTTGACATATTTATTAAATAAAACCAACACTTTGTTTTGAACAGCCGATTTATTTTAAAGTTACCACCAACTGGTTTCAGTTATCCCAAGCTTCATCAGACTAAAATTTGTAACTAAACGAAAATACACGAAGGCTCTAATTTCTACACAATATGATTTCGGCAATAGATAATGATAGTAATATTTTTAGGGTCAGTTATATAAACGATATAATAAATTTTTGTTACGTAACGAATAGTTTTTTAATTAAGGATCCGTTTATAAGTTATCCATTCGTAACCTTATTTTGCGTTTTATAAACAAATTTGCATTATTAGCGGTCGTCGGTTACGCTTGGTCCGAAAGTTTTTGTACTGAAAGTTTTGAATAATTGTCTCTGATATTGTTTTCATCGATGGATGATCACATATGTCACAGCTTTCAAAAGTCCGTTGCTTGCAAGATTTTTTTTTGATGTTTCAAGTTTAAATAACGTTCAATTTATTTTTTATAACTTATTGAAGTTTGTAAACCTCATTGTAATATTTAATCATTGAAGAAGATAATATTAACATTAATTATAGGTGTAAATGGCTTAAATTGAACTGGTCTCATTAGCTAAGTTGGTTAAGCGGTTACCCCGGATAGGTAGAGGTCCTGGGTTTGAGTCCCAGATGCGACTGAAATCTTTTTAATTTCTGTTGTTTTTTCGGTCTCGTGGTTCATTTGGGATGTGTTAATATTATTTTCTTCAATGATTAAATAATGTTAATCAACGCAACTTGTCCCACAGTCTTTATATTATATACTCGTATATATATTTACCATTGATTCAAAATGTTCCACATTCGCTTAATCCATCCCTCCTTTGGCATCTTGTTTCATTCTCTTTTGTGTGTTGTCCCATCATATTATATGTATGCTTATCTCTGTCTCACCTTTTCATTGATTAATTCTATATTTCGTCTCCCTCTTATTCTATTTTGTATTATGTCTCACCTATATATGCTCACTCTATGTATTTTTGTTTATTTCTAAATTTTACTCCGACGAAGCTTGGGATAAGTGTAACCGGTTGGTGATAATGTTAAAATAAATTCATGGTTCGAAACAAAGTGTTGGTTTGATTTAATAGACTGAATTTAAACCAAATATTTACAGGGGAGAGGTTCGAATCTTGGAAACGCCTGTACCTTGGTCAATCGGTCCCCTTCGGTCATCTAAATAAATATTTCGTTGCTGCATATATAATATAGCTTATGTGCCTTTTCGTTCATTGTGAGATGATCGAGTAAAACTGCTTTAAAAAATAATTGCAAAGACTAGATTTGCTAAAAAGAATAGATTTGTTAAGCTAGAAAGCTTGCCTAATAATTGTAAAAAATATTTTTAGCAAATCTAGTCTGCAATTATTTTTTAAAGCAGTTTTTTCTCGATCATCTCAGAATGTACGAAACGGCACATAAGCTGTATTATAAATGCAGCGACGATTTGCTAATCAAATAATACAATCACTTTGTTTATGAACAGTTTTTTTAAATTTTTATTAAGACCGACCGGTTTCGCTTAACAAAAGCATCATCAAGAATCAAAATAAATCATTAACATTAGAATTAAAGAGTATCTTAGATACTTAAATAATAATGGCTTTTCGGAATTCGCCAATCATCGCATTGATAAAGATCATACTTTCAATCAAAGCACCGGTGCTAATATTCCTCATAAAAATGGCCATGGCAACAGATTAAATAATTTAGAAAGAAAGCAGTTAAAACCTAATGCAAAAATCTTAATAATCAATAAAATGTGTTCAATTGCCCAATGTAAAGTATATTTCTCATAAACTCATAAAATTTCCCACTATCCCTTAATCACCTGTTCAGGTGTTCCTTGGTAACCTATCATGTACACATCTATCTCTTTATCTCTGTTATTATGTGATCATCTTACTATCTCATTGTTTCTATGTTCTATGTTATGTTTTGTCTCATTCTGTTTGTGCATATAAACACACAGTATGTATTTTTGATTAGTTTAATTTTATAACCTGAAGATGCTCATGTTAAGGGAAACCGGTCAGTATTAATTAAAATTAAATACATTTCGTGAATTAAACAAAGTAATTGTTTTATTTCATTAATATGTCAAACCAGTTTTCTAAGAAAAAAAAAAATATTTGTTACGTTAGGTATAGAGAGTTTTCCCCAGTTTGAAACGCTGAAAGACAAGACAGAATTGTTATAAAAATAAAAATAACCGTGCCTTGGGCCATGACCAAAGGAAATCATGTTTTTCAGGATAAATGGTTAATTAAACGAGCTACTGTCAAATTCATTTTTTTTAGGACTACCTTAACTCATCACCCAATCCATCACCCAATCTATCACACAACTTTCCGCAAACCCCCAGGCAGTGGGGTTTCCCCCCTACACTACAATAAATGGTACTGACAGGGTATTTACTTACGAGGAAGAGGAAATACTAAGGTGGTGTTTAGTTCAATGATTTCATCAGAACACAATTAAGGCTCCGAATTTAGAATAAGTAATAAAAATATAATCGAAATCAAACAATGGATGAAGGATTGTTTGATAAGAAACTCCAGTGAAAAATATAATGGCTTTATAAGATAATATTTGACAAGTCAAAGCATTTTTCACCAATAAAATGTAGACATAATTTGTCTCGACGCCATCTATTGAGGGATTTAGCCGTTACAAGCCTTTCTCATACTAATAAAGTTGGTTGTTTACAGGTGAAATACAATAAAAACAGTAATTATTGAATGAAACACTAGTATATATTGATTAACTTGGCGGGTTTTGCGATAAGCCGACGTAGCTCAACGGTAGAGCATCTGACCGGCAATCAGAAGGGTGCAGGTTCGAGTCCTGTCGGCGACATTTATCTTTTCTCGGAAGGTTTTTTCAATTTGGATGAGTGTTTACGGCTAATAATTTTTGTATAAACTAACTCCTTATTGTCACCTGTGCTGATGGTACACTGTTTTGGTTCTCAATAAATCATCTCATGATCAGTTTGATATTAATGGTAAAACCTTTTTTTTGTTAAATTGATTAATGGTGTCTTTAAAAATGTCTATTTCATTATTAGAGCAGTGTATAGGATTGTAATTTCTTAATATCCGCGGTAAAGGAGAGAAATATCCCGTATTTATGTGATAGGCTTTAATGTAGAAAATATCTTTTATCCTCCTTGTTGATTTTCTTGTAATAAAATGTTTGGTTTATCAATTGATGCATGCATAATTTTGTACAAAAGGAATACATCAGAAAGTTTACGTGTGACTGACAGAGATTGTAGTTTATAGTACGAAGTTCGATCATTATAAGTTCCAGATTGATCAGATAAACCTTTACGATATGCAATCACACGGGTTAATTTTTTTTGTACGGATTCAATTCTGTAATTATGAATCTCATAATTAGGAGACCAAATAGTGGATGCGTATTCCAAAATACTTCGCACAATCGATTTGTATAATGTTGTTAATTCTGCACTTTTAAAACAATTTGTGATTGGTAGAGTCAATCCTAATATTTGTGATGCACTTTTTGAAATAGTATCTACATGTTTATTGAAATTAAGTGACGAGTCAAATGTCACGCCTAGTCTTTGGTTGAAGTTGTGTTCAATAAAGCGACGTTATTTATGTGATACGTATTTGAAAATTAATTTCTGTTCTTTGTGAAGGAAATTGCAGTGCTTTTATGTTCATTAAAATATAAATGATTAAGTGCACACCATTCATTAAGTGAAGACAATTAAACGTAGAATTTATAAATCGTTATTTAAAAGAGAATAAAAAATCAGATTTCATGTTGGTACTATTGCATTTGAAACATCCGGCGCATTCTGTTTTTGGATGAGTAAAAAGATTTTAATTTTTAGATTTTGTTTACTATTTTAAATGTTTTTTTTTAGTTTTGGCCAAATTAAAAATTAATTTGGATGACTTTAAGCTCTATAATTGTTGTTCAGTATAAAAAAAATATTAATGAAAGAAATTCATGAGCAAACCAATTATAAATGCGGATATTATGATAATGTTAATGCTCAATAGCATTTTTATTGTTCTTGTTAAATATACATAATTTTATTATTTGTGTTTAGTTATGGTTTACCAGCTCACCTTTGTTTTAACATAGGCCATAGATTTAGAGTGTTTTGGCGGGCTTTGAAAAACTGAAACTTTTAAAATTATTAAAATAATTAACTATGAAAGCTTACTTTAAAAAAAACGAAATGAACTGGTATTTAAGTTTGAGCGTTAATATTGATTAAAAATTGGACGGAATTGTGCCGGAATGGTTTAGAGAGTAGTTTAAATGAAATCCAATATGTAAAACTGTTTCTACAACGTTTTAAAATTAGTGTAAAAACATTGAACCCGCCATGTTGTATTGCGGTTAGCTCATAGATATACCACTCTGCTTAGCCACAGATTACATATTCAAAATAAAGTAAGTTTGTTTGGGAAGAATATTTTCAAACCAGAAAACACAAGTAGGTACCTACTTAAGATTTTTTTATTTCGACGTATTTTGAATAAATAAACGTTTCGAATGTAATAAAATTTCCAAATTAATATTTATTTGTTTAGAGGTAGTAATAATAGTCACAAGGTATATTACTCTCGCTGTTAAAATCAATTACGGCAACCAAACGACAAGCAAGAATTCACAACTTTATAAAAAAAAAAAATCCCTAGCGAGGCCGGGTACACAGCTACAGGGTACAGATAATAAATAAATAAAGAAACGATTTCGTTGAAGACATTGTTCTACAATAAGTATAAAATGATGTTGATCGTCGTCAGTTTCCAAATAAGTTAACATAAAATAACGTCAATTTTCTTGACAGGTTTATAATTGGACTTCACGGTATTCCGAACTATGACCATAACAATGTAGCTGTAAGTAATGCCCGTGCTTTTAAGAAACATCCACGCCAAGGCGTTCCCCTATTAAAAAACTAGGTCATCCACAATGTTCAGCTCCCAGTTATATTAAAGTAAGTTAAACAGTAATAGGCCACTTGCACGCATTTTATAATAATATAAGCTACCAAAATCTTACTAAAAAAAATACTTTTTCATAATTTATTCAAAAGATTGGTATTCACTTTGTGGCGTCATTATTGATAAATGAATTAAAAATTACTTTGTAATCATCACTTTATTAATATATGCATACAACATGTTTCGAAAGCGAAGCTTTCCTCATCGGGAATACAGAGATTACTAAAAAATAATAATTTCAAGTATAGACAAATGACATACATAGAACACAGTAATGTAAGAATAGACAAATTATAAACATTAACATAAAAATATTAAAGTAGGTAAGTAATTAATGGAAAATTAATATACAATTTATTATTAATATTAATATGAAAATAAATTCAAGAGAAAAGTATTTAAAAAAATGTTTAATCATCAATTATATTTTAAAATTTAATTTATTTAGTTTTATAAAATTCCACAAGGATTTTTCTTTAAATATAGCAACACTGAAACTTCCGGTGACTTTTGACGTTTTATATAACATCGATTGGAGCGAAAATGAAATATCGTAACAAAACAGATGGTATGTTTTCTGTATTCCAAGATATATATGAAGAGCTAAATGTAAAACATAATTTCATTATGTTTCCATCAATTATTTGTGCAATAATAATATTTTATCTATTTTAATAACGTTTTATCACGTAAATGTCATTGTTTATATTCAGTTATACGTACCTATTCTTTTTTTAATGTGTTGTTATTAATTATCTTATATTATATTTTTGATAAATATTTAAGATACTTTTACGATCTTGGACCCAACAGTAGTTGATGGATGTAAACAATATACTACATACTCTACAATAGTTGATCCATGTTAACAATATACTACATACTCTACAGTAGTTGATCCATCTAAACAATAAATACAGCGTCCGCTCCATTTCCGTCCTACGTATTTGAATTTTGACAGTGAATTTGACGTTTGTATGAGATAGTTGGACTTCTAACGACGGTGATACAAACTATAACAAAATCAAACTATATAAATATACATTAGTATAATTTAAATCTGACGGTGATACAAACTATAACAAAATCAAACTATATAAATATACATTAGTATAATTTAAATCTGACGGTGATACAAACTATAACAAAATCAAACTATATAAATATACATTAGTATAATTTAAATCTGACGGTGATACAAACTATAACAAAATCAAACTATATAAATATACATTAGTATAATTTAAATCTGACGCTGATACAAAATATAACAAAATCAAACTATATAAATATACATTAGTATAATTTAAATCCGACGGTGATACAAACTATAACAAAATCAAACCATATAAATATACGTGAGTATAATTTAAATCCGAGAAGGAGGATAATAATATCAAACATCAAACAACATTAAGGCAGGTATGCTTAAGTACAAGAATTTTCGGCTGTACATAATTTTAAGTCAGCTTTTTAAAAGCCATCCTTGTTTTTAATGTAATGTATTTTATCAATTTTACGACCTTCTAACATGTTTTTTGTGATTTGGCAGATGTGACGCTGTAACGCTGCAATGCTGTCCGAAACGTTGGCTACAGGAGGAGGAAGCGCAACACGGCATAATATCGCAAAAACAATACAAGAAAAATATATTTTTGGCCGTGAAAACCTAAAAACTCTTCTAACTTGTTTTTAATGTGAATGTTTCACATTGTTAATAAACCTTCCCCGTTTTGGAGTTTACCTTCCTTGTTTAAAACACGTTTAATTTAAAACTTCACAGTGATTTTTTATTTTACATTGGGCAGATAGTATTTTATTGATGAGCTGATTTTTTGTTAAATATTTGAATTAAGTAAAACAGTTGTGACGTTGAACATTATAATGTTCAATACGATCGATAAAGGAAAAAAATAAGATTTAACATTTTTCGTAAGCTTAGTTATTCTCCTCTGCAATTCGTGTGGAATTTGTCGGATTTTTTTTGCCGATTTTTTGGTTGTTTAATTTTTTTTTTCGCACCTGTAAATAGTATAAAGACCGTGGTCTTTTCGGTTTATAAAAAAATAGTCCAATTTTAAGGACGAAATTTTCAAAAATCGCCATGGCTTCAAAAATGATAAAAATGTGATGCAAGTGGCCTATTCCTAACATTTCGTTATCTGGAACACCGATGCAATGAGTGCTCTAATTTAAAGCAAATCACATTTAGGAAGCTCTCCCACGCAATTCTATGTTAACATTAACACCAGGCATAAATAGACTCTCGCTGATCAAACCGTTGGATTTCACCGCTCGATTTAATAATTGAAGCGACCGCCCTCACAATTCAAACAGAAGGAAGTCATTTTGTAGTCAACTATTTTGAAATAACAGTCATTAATTTAAAAGTTTGAATAATACGCGTAAGTATATGTGCCTGCATTTTATACATATTGAGAATAATAGTCGAGTTTCTTGTCAAGCTGTGAAACTTTAACTGAAAAGTAAAAGCAGACAATGTTGTTAGAATTGATAAAATTAATATTCGGGTAGAATATTTTCAAAATGGAAAACGCAAGTAGGTATATACTTAAGAACTTTATTATTTAGATATATTTTGAAGAAATAAATGTTTGGACTGATTTAAAAAAAAAAAAGTATATTTCTTTGTTTAGAGATAGTAATAGTCGTCACAAGGCATTACTTTCACTGTCAAATCAATTATGGCACCTAAACGACAAGCAAGAATTCGCAATTTCATAACTTTATTAAAAAAATAAATAATAATAATCACGAGCAAGGCCGGGTATATATCAGCTAGTACATTATATTCTAGTCACGAATTAGTAGACAGGAGACTGTGGTGAACGAACACAGTAGTACCAGGATGGACGCTCGCCACTGGTGACGCGTCATCCAATGACAGATAACTAAATAAGAGTTCAGTATAAACACCGCGACGATCCGAGATAGCGGATAGATGATTCTTCGTTCCCGGTTGTCGTCGAAAAAATATTAAATAATGCTCCCTTGCTCGCTTCCACAATCATTGAATATCAAGTATTAAAATATTAGTGTATTCAAACATTAGTAAATCATAATAAAGTGACTTGAATGATCAGTTTTTTAACCACTAGTCCTTTCAATATTAGAATATTCCATAAGTACATTAAACTATTAGGTAGATACCATGCATAGTAGCTGGGATATCATTTAAATCCTTCATTAACATAAAAAGGATCGCGAAATCGAGGTAGATAATATATAATAGAATACGTTATTGTGTCACAAGACGGTAAGAGGCTTATAGACCATTCCCACGTCGCTGATATTCCCAAAAGGACGGCAAAATTTAAATGGGAATGGTTAGGCTACTTATCTTTGACGGCCTCCATGGTCGAGGGGTAAGGCTCTCGACTACGAATCCGAAGGTCGCGGGTTCAAATCCCGGCGTGCGCAAGTAATTTTTATTTAATTAATTTGTGTTGTTTCACAATTAATTCATTTAAAAATAATATATGGTATATTTGCGCACGTTCAGAGTGGAAGATACTCTCAGTATCGCCCTGGTGAAAGACCACCATTCAGAATTGAAACGTTGCTTGAAATGGCTTTTAGTCGTGTTTGGTGACCAGATCTGAATAGCCAGGTATTTCCCCTTTTCCCCACCTTCCTCTCTCCCTTCTCCTTCTCCTCCCCAATACCTTCAGCCTCACAACATTCCCCAATTGGGAATGCCATAGTCTCACTGGCTCCAGACGGTTGGGAGCAGTTGGGACTCTTGTGAGGTATTCATATAAAAAAAATCTAGGAATAGGATTATCAGTGCCATTCCCTGTTTTACTGGATAAAAGCCCGCTATAAAGACAACACAGATCTGATGGAGCGATGACCTCAGCAATAGCGACGTGCTGAATTAGATAACGCTGGAATGACACGAGGGGGTCATATAAACAGAAATTGATAGGTTAGGACGCTGTAACGTAAATTGATGAGATACAATATACGTTACAGCGTTACTGACCTGTTGAGGTCTCTAACCTAACAACATTATTCGACGATTTTAATTTTAGCTATGACGGGTTTGGGCTATGGCGCAAAGGTGGTGTATTCCCTTTTTGGGGATTTTAAATGAGTCATTTTTCAGAATGGGATAGAAGTAATTCCTTTATCATATCAATATTTACGTTTGTTTATCAATGTTTTTGTTTGTCTTGATTTAAGAGAAATACTATGGACAATAGTCTTTCTCTTAAATCGCAAATTTCAAAAACTGTAAGTTCTGGCTTTTTCCACCTTAGGCAGATAACATCAATCAGGAGATATCTTCCATATGATGGAGTCAAAATCATTCATAAATTCCCCCGGTGTCTCCTCACGCATGGACTATTGTAATGGTGCATATGCTGACCTGCCTCAAATACAATTCAATATAATCTATAGTCCATTTTCAATGCTGTGGCAAGAATGATATCTGGTGAATCTAAATATTGTCATATCACCCCACATCTAAGGGATCGCCTTCATTGGCTTCAACGTCCTGAAATAATAAAGTTCAAGATTTGCTGACTGACCTTCAAAGGCATTGCAGGGAATGCCGTCTATTTACTGGACTATTGTATCCGACAAGACTTAAGCGATGGACAGCTTACTCTGAGGTCAGCAGACTTGATGCTATTAATCGTCTAATCGAACTTTCAAGGTTAAATCGAGCTGTCTACTATGCTCACTCTTTTCTAAGAGCTGGGAAGTCTCAAATAAATATGAATATTAAGAATTTTATCGACTTTAAACTGGTTTTAAAAACAATATTAATTAAAAAAAGCCCACCTTCGATGTATCTTAACTTCTCTACAATTTTCTCAAGCCTCCGATAGTTGTTTGGTGTCGGTTTCCTCCTTATCGTATTTTTAAGTAAACTCTGAATATTCTTATTGCTGCACATAAACTGTTAAAATGTTGCTCTTGTTGCATTGTTATTGTAAATGTGTTCTCTTTGTATTGCTTTGTATATATACTGAACAATATTTTGTAATTTTATCTGATGAATATGTACCCAAGGAGCACTGTAGGAGTAAAATTTTATGTGCCTATAAAAACTATGAAACCAATTTATTTGTCTCTAGCAGAATCGACTACATGGTATAACTTCTTGGGGACAATTCTCTAAGACCAACATAACACATTTACAGCCGACTCAAAACGCCATGGTAAAATTGCTAGTAAGTAAAACAGTTTTTAAGCAAAGGCGAGACATTGATATCATGTACAAATTAATTAATGTATTACCTGTTCGTGCTTTTGTGGCAAAAAAAATATACTGCAACATATGTCATACAGTCCATATAAGGCAGTGGTGGATCTTGTGCACAATACACGATTCACACAAAATATAGGAATGAGAGCGCCAATATTTCAAAATGAACCCTTGAATACATTGTACCATTTATATTTAACTAGTTGCTATACGAATTTAAAAACAATTGCTCTATGACGAAATTCTCACTGATGTTAAAGTGTTGGCTTTTGGGAAGTATCCTTGTGTATTGATAGAAACAAATATGACGGTCTCCATGGTTGTATAGCTCATTGATACCTGTTGTATTTACGCTGTTTTTCTCTTTCTTACTCATACATTGTCTATTGAACAAATATGACGGTCTCCTTAATTGCATATCTCCCTGATAGGTGCGGATATCTTTAAAAAAAAAATTGGTGTTACTATTATTATAAGTCTATCCTCACTGTAACAAAACTGTAGTACTGGTTTTTATTTCTCAATTTGTTTAATACTTGCCAATATTTCGATATTTTTATAATATTATTTGAATCGATGTTATGTAATTGGACTCTAGTATCTCTATAACAAAACTTTTATACTGTTTTCAGGTATTTAAAAAAAATATTTTTTCCAACTTGTGTACATTGATCACAACATGCATGCACCTATATTGTTCTATTATTGCGCTACATTTGTATGATGATTGTTAAAACTCCCGCTGACAAGCTACTACCAGTGGCTTAGCGGGTACAAGTTCCCATTGCATGTAATTAATATGATACAATAAAAAAAATTGAATACATATATAAATAAAATATAATATTTTAATAGAATATGAAAGGAACACTGCAGGAATACCACGAATGGAGTTGTAACGGTTCAATTACCCACCCCGTTACTTGTCTATAACATTGGATATTAAAGAAGAAAAATCATCAACATCCTTATTTGACAAGAAGAAGAAGACTATCGGCTAACTGCGTAAATTTCTCGAGGCCAACATCAGTCTTCGTTCCGCAGCACCACAGCACAGGCTGTTCCACAACACAAGAATCATTTCGAGTCGGCTATGGATTTTCAAAAGGACCCCTTCATCTCTGTATGTAGTATTTCGGTTATAGTTTGGTTTCTTATCTTTCAATTCATTATTTTGTAAAAACAGATGATTATTGTTCAGCCCTGACTTAACGTTAAATGAACTATTTATAAATTCATCGTCGATATCGGCACACCCCTGATGATATTCGTGATTTGATAAGAGTCTTAATTGTAATTTAATGTAACTTTTCATAAACCGTAGTTACCCAACAAGCTCTATAAAATAATCTTTTGTTTTACTGAATTATTATTTTCATTTATAATTTTAAGCTAAGTAAAACACCCCCGTTACGGAGGTTAGTAAAAAAATATTTTTAAATTTATTATTATGTAAATGCTACCTTATTATTATTTATTATTTGTGAAGTAATTTCCCTGATCTGCTTTGGGTTAGTACATGTAAATCAGATGACCCTAATTTGAGCTATTTGCGCTATGATAACTTATTGTATGGTATATTATAAACAGTAAAGTTTATTTGTTTGTAGATAATTTATTATTCCAGCATAGCATGGGGTTGAGAGCAAATCTGATATTCTTCAACTTGTTAGACCAAGGCTAAAGAAGAATTTATTTATTAATTTATTTTGATTTTGATTATACGCCCATTTGGGCTTTTACGTAGATTTTAGAACATAATATAAAGAGCTATCAAACATAATAAATACATAGAGAATTTTTCCATAAAGTAATAAACAAATTTTTTAAACGTTTAACAGTGACTTAAAATAGAAAACTAATAGAATATTATAACACAAATCATTATAGCTACATTATCCAAGCTACAATTCTACATATTGTAGGATTCATCAAATTGCTGGTATAGATGACGCTTTACTGTATAAATGGAGTCAGCAAATATATCAACAATATCTCCAAACGTATTGCCCAGATCATGCATCCTATTGGTTAATGAATGAGACCGATAGTTGGTTGTGTACGTGTTGCAGAAAAATGTTACAGTTTGTCTTGTGTTCCTCGTCAGTACATTTAATTTACTAGTGGCGAGGATGGCGGACTGTCAATTAGGTTGTAAATGATTCTATATAATACAACCAGGTTTGACATAATTCTCCTGTCAGATAGCGTAATCCGATGCAATCGATTCATCCAACTTACATAATTAATATTTTCAATTGTAATATAGAGTTTAAACTTTACATACCTAAGAAATTTGTGCTAACTATATTGTTAGAGTGTACTTTATACAAAGGGGACCAAATTGGTGAATTATATACAAAATAACACGAAAAGATAGATAGATGTACCGAACTAGTAAAAATATTAGAAAAATCAAAAGAAATTTTTCGTTTTATATCGCAAAGGACAGAACAAGGGAGAGTCATGTAGTTTTCTTGTGATCTTTTAAACATCTCCCGACATAAAAATACATTTAGAGAAATGAAGTAAGCTATTTTATTTTCCTGGTGGTAGAAGCCTAACATGAACGGAATGTTCGTAAAATGCAATTTTCTATAAAAGTCTACAATTATCAAAGCTTTGTAAGAATTCCTTCACAACCGTCTGTCTCAATTTCTTTCTTTGCGAGATTTATTAATTTTATTTTTATTTATTAAAAATATAATTCATACAGGAAGGGTTAGAGAGTAATTTGAATGAAATCCAACATGTAAAACTGTGTCTATGACGTTTTAAAATTAGTACGAAAAACAGTGAACCCGCCATGTTGTATTGATATTAGCCCATAGATATACCACTCTGGTTATATATTCAAAAGAAGAAGGTTTGTTTGGGTAAAATATTTTCAAAATGGAAAACACGAGTAGGTACCTACTTAAGAACTTTATTATTTAGATACACTTTAGAAAAAAATATATTTGGAATGAAATAAAATTATCAAATAAACATTTTCTTCTTTCTTTCTTCAGTAATGCCTTGTAACGACTATTACTAAATAGTCTTTACAAGGCATTACTTTCGCTGTCAAATCTATTTTGGAACCCAAACTACAAGCAATAATTCATCACATTATAGCTTTATTGGTAGGTGACACGTAAACAACATTAAAAACTTATTAAATAAATACAAATGTAATTCAAAAAAACAATCTTAGAATAATAATAAAAATAACAAAATAGTTATTTATATATAAAAATAAAATAACTTTGTTTTAATTCCACTTTATTATTTTTTCATCCAACCGGTTTCGATTCAACCTGAACCTTCCTCAGGGGTGAATACACAATATATTAAACATAATACAGAAATACATGGTATTAGAAAATTAGAAGAGAAAGACAGAACATCAACTTAGGTGGGGGGCAAGGAAGGAAGAGCTTCAGAGGGAGGGGTGAAGGTGGGCGGAGGTAGTGGAAATATTTAAAAAATGGGAGTGTTAGACAAATCTAGTTGTTTATTTTTATCTGGTAGCGTCAGGTCGATGTATCCAAGGGAGGACATGTTTTCCATTTTGCGGTTGAAGTGAAAAAAAACACATATCGCCGTGCGTAGGCTTTTTATAGGGCGCGCGGCGCTGCCAAAAATTATGTGCACGTGTTGTGAATCTCGGCTCGATATTGCATTTGTGGTGAAATCTTGACTTGCTATTGCACTTGTGGTGTAATATAGGCTCCTGGCTCGGTGTTGTGAAATACCAGCTCTAGGTTTGGTTATTTATATTTGGTTATAAGAAACATGTTTTATGTGTTTAAATTAATTCACTCTGTAGACACATTCGATACAGTTTTATATCCCGACCTGTAGGACTATATTTGTATGATGATTGTTATTTGTTGTTGTATTATATAATATTGTTGAACTAAACTGCTGCTGACAAGCTACGTTCCCATTGTATGTAATTAATATTATGCAATAAAAAAATCTTTAATTAAATGTTGATATAACTAAACAACAAAGCCGTTTGAAGAGTATCTAAACGTTACGTGTGCAGTGTGCACGTGAGTTGGGCCACTGACCTAGTAGCTAGTCACCCCGTATCATTATAATGTACCAGTATTTAGTTAGTTACGCGATGCAGGAGCTGCGCTAAATCTATGGGGATTTCTACTGTTTAACTATCACAAACCACTCTAGACAACTCTGTTTGGTTAAGGTTATTCTGCCGATTCAGAGGGCGCGGGTCGAGACCTGGCTTAAGTAAACACATTTTACTTAATCATTGAAGAAGAAAATACTAACAAATCTCAAATAATTTATTTATTAATTTTTATTTATTCATTAACGCCCCAAAGGGCTTTTACATATTTTAATATTAAAATGTTTATGTGTACAGAACTTTAAAAAAAAATAACATGATGCATAGTTGGCATATAAGTGTAACATATTTATAATATATATGAAGGTATAATGTATAAGTTCATGCCACAGAGAAGTTACAAAGGGAAAGGTTTTTAATTTGTAGATACTACTTAAAAAAAAAAAAATACTAATAGCCTGATCTACATGATACACAATACACGTAATACAGTGCGTAATATAATACTCTTATAATATGAGTGCATGACATTGTGAAAACAAATCATTGTGTTTTTATATTTCAGATGATGTAAAAATGTATGAAATTGCATAATACATAATATAGTATATGATACATAGACAGAAAAAAAGAGGAACAAGTTTTTGGATTGTAGATTAGTACAA
Source organism: Halesus radiatus (assembly GCA_022606495.2). Lineage (NCBI taxonomy): Eukaryota > Metazoa > Arthropoda > Insecta > Trichoptera > Limnephilidae > Halesus > Halesus radiatus. Next base: position 157,335 of record JAHDVE020011968.1, read on the forward strand.
AGATAATATATATAAAAAAATAATAATATTAATGTTTTATTATTTTCTTTTTTTATAACAAAATAACAAATAATGATATCCTCACTGGGATATGACGTGCTGAGGATTTCATTTACGAAGTATGAAGTTAAATTGAAATGATTGCTGAAAAAAAAATTGTATGTATTTGGTGTTAATATATTTTCTTTTTCAGATCCATGTAACGTATCCAGCGTTTTATTTGATTTGTAAATTTATTATTATTCTTGTGATTGTTAAAGGATTGTTGTAGATTTAATTTTTAATTATTAATTATTTTTATTGAGATTTTAAAAAACCTCATTTCAGTCCCATCTTTTTATTTTCTGTTGTTTTTTTCCGTTTTCATGTTTCATTTAGGTTATGTTAATATATTATCTACGAGTGTAATGATTAAATATTAAAATGAGGTTTTTTGAATCTCAATAAAAATAATGAATAATTAAAAATTGAATATATTCTTTAGACTGTCACTAGAAATATGGTCAACGAACCCTTGAATACATTGTACCATTTATATTTAACAAATTGCCGTACGAATTTAAAAACAATTGTCCTATGATGAAATTCTCACTGATGTTAAAGTGTTGGCTTTTGGAAAGTAACCTTGTGTATTGATGGTAACAAATATGACGGTCTCCATGGTTGTATAGCTCCTAGATATCTGGTGTACTTACTGTTACGGTGTTACTATTATATTTAAGTCTATCCTCATTGTAACCAACCTGTACTGCTGTTTTATGTATATATCTTTTAAATTTTTATTTCTTAATCTATTTAATACTTAGATGCTTTGATATTTTTGATATTTACGTAATAGTTATATTTTTGTAATATGAATGTTTTTATAATGTTGATATTTTTAAAAGTATTGATGTTTTTATAATATTGATATTTTTATAATATTGATACTTTTATAATATTGGTACTTTTATAATTTTGATATTTTTTATGATATTGACATTTTTATAATATTATTTAAATCGGTGTTATAAGATTGGACTCTAGTATCTCAATAACAAATCTGTAATGCTGTTACCATTATTTTTTCTCTTTAATTTTTTTTTTCTCAACTTATGTACAGCACAAGATGCATGCGCCTAAATATAATAATTTTTCCCTACATTTGTATGATGATTGTAATTTATTGTTGTATTATATTATATTGTTGAAATAAACTCCTGCTGACAAGCTACTTGCAGTGGCTTAGCGGGTATAAGTTCCCACTGTATATAATTAATATTATACAATAAAAAAAAATAAAAAAACTTTATAAAAAGTCAATAGATGTCTCATGTAAATAAAAAATCGGATATTAATCCGAGACACTGTCTAGTTTGCAACTGTGTTCCTTAGTAACTTTGTAATCATTATAAAGATAGCTGCCAATAATATGGGATTAAAAATGGAGAATAGTACTCGTATTTACAAATCTTGAATTTGAGATATGATATCGATGAAGATGACATATATTGAATTGGTCTCATTAGCTAAGTTGATTAAGCGGTTGCCCCAGATAGGCAGAGGACCTGGGTTCGTGTCCCAGATGCAACTGAAATCTTTTTTATTTTCTGTCGTTTTTTCCGTTTTCATGTTTCATTTGGGTTATGTTAATTTTCTACAATGTTTAGATTGTTGTAGAGTTTAGAACCATAATGTGCGAAGTTTTTTGTCCAAATGTTGTGTTTGTGGTTCCTTGTTGGACGTGTTTTTGTCTCTGAGATCTGAAATGAAACATGAAATAGAAAAAGACACAGAAAATAAATGAAGGTATTAGTCGCATCTGTGAATCGAACACAGGACCTCTCTATTACCGGGACAACGCTCTAACACCTGAGCTAATAAAACCTGTTTATTTTACGTAATTTTTATCGATGTAATACTTCACATTTAAGGATTATATTATCCTCAATTATTTCACATATTAGTGGCTGCTATATTTTTGTATGATTGCAAAGTTCTACCAGAATATATTTGAAATCTAGATAGTGTCTCGGATACACTTATCTGATTTTAATTTATGGAAGAGACTTTTCTCCAAACCTAGATAAAAATATTCAATTTAAGATAATATTAATAAATCTCACATGAAACATTAAACAGAAAAAGACTCATTATTCAATGATCAAATATTAAAATGAGTTTTATAAGCTTTAATTAGTTATTTCACATTTAAATAATTATTTATAACAGAGTACTTTTGTGGCATGTTTAAGAGGTGGAGATACTCTCAGTATCGCCCTGGCGCACAGTGGCGGAAGTTTGAGAGCTGGAGCGACGTTACCTCCCGATCGGCGTGTTTTAGAAATGATTTTTTTCTACCACTGATTTAATTAACCACTGACATTGAAAATTACATACATAACTTAATTACTCTGTAATGAGTCTCAAAACAGGCGTTCATTTACGTTATGGTATTTAGGCGTGTTTGAAAGTGTGTTGAATCAAGTGGCCCGCTCATTTAGAAAAAAACTTCCCCTAGTTCTTATTAATATACATAGATTGACTGAATTTAAACGGGTTTTAAAAACAAAAATATTTAATAAATCCCACTGCCGATAAATCTTAACTTCTCTTCAATTTATTGTAAAAAGCTATTTTCCCAAGCCTCCGGTATTCGTTTGGTTTTGGTTTCTACCTATTTTTTTTTATAAATTCAGTTATTGCTAAATATAACCCGACTCCTGTCTTAAAATGTTGCTATTTTCGCACTGTTATTGTGAATTTATTATATTTGTATTGCTTTGTATGTACTGTATTTGAGTATTTTGTAATTTTATTAGATGAATATGTATCAAAGGAGTACTGTAGGAGTAATATTAAGAATAAGTAAAAAATGTATATAATATGTTAAGAATGTATAAATATAATATGGAAAGAGAACTATAGGAATACCACTGAATGGAATTATTTAATCATTATTATTAAGTTTATTATAGTAAAGCACACTTGAAGTGAAATAAGAGAAAACTACGCTATATAAATGCTATGTTATGATTATTATTATGTTCTAATTAATTATTAATTAAAAGAAAGAAAAATCTGGAAATAAATAATATCATAATTTTTTTAAATTACACTTGCTGTCGTGGTTTAAAGTAAACATTTTTTCCAAACCATTTTTCGAAAATTCGTAGCCAAATACAACCAATTATTCAAGTAATAACATTTTAAAGGAATTATTGTTTTTTTTTTTAACTTTTAGACTCTATTATGTCTAAGAAAGTTCAACTTATTGTTATATTTTGTAATGCCTACCAATGAATGTATTTTTAAAAACTGATAAAAAAGCTACACATTTCATCGAAAGTCTAAATCTGTATGGCGATAGATTGTTCTTTGAAATGATTTTAGCCGTGTTTAGTGACCAGATTTGAATAGCCAGGTACTCGACAACCTTCATCCTCCCAATCTTCTTCCCCTCCGTAGTCCCTTCAGCCTCACAACATACCCAAATTGGGGATGCCATAGTTCCACTGGCTGACAGTCGCAGTGGAATGCAGTTGGGACTCTTGTGAGGTGTCAATAAAATATGTAATTTTATAAAATAATATTGTATTTAAGAAATTAATAAACTAAAATAAATATAAAATCTGGGATGCAAAAGTACGTAAAAGTTATAATATTAAAATAATAAAGAAAGTGAATTTATTCCCCTAAAACTTTCGCTTAAAGAAAATAAATCCGTCTTTAAAATTATGAGTAATTTGTTTTTCCGGTTGAATAAGCTCTTAGAATATCCTGACGCGAAACGACGCGCTGATTATAATGTCTCCGGCTTTAATTTGGCTGTAATAATTTCATCAAACTGCTCACTAAATAAATCCTTCTACCCCAGAAAACGGTGATTATTTTTAGACATTCTGGAGATGTCGCCACCTTGTAGGCGCCTATAAGAAAGGATTAGCTATAGCTAAAGTTAACTGGAAGGTTGGAGCCAGGAGGTTGTCTTTTCTTAAGCCTTAAACCTTGGGATTCTCATGAAGATAATTACAAACAGTCTAACAGGGTACAGGGTATAGGGTACAGGGTAGAGGGTACAGGGCAACAATATTCATAGCTCGGCAGTTATTACCTAAAGCACTGCTCCTGTTTGATAAGCATGGAATACCCGGTGGTACCTCGAAACCAGCGTGTCGCGAGACTATATTCTAGGCGTACCGCGACACATTGCTTTCAAGAGATCAAACAATCCTATTTATCTGTAAACAATAATGACTCAAATCCGTGTACGACCTAGAGTTAATTCGTTTTTCCTGTTTTCATTTTTCGGATTTGTTTTTCCAACCCTGTATCTCATTCCAGTGTTGAGATAATTCGAAATCATAGAGTAGCAATACTCTAAGTTAGAAAAAATGAAACATAGATAAATGAATTCATACAAACTTATATACAGGGTGATAAGAGACGTACCTGACTTACTTTAACTATTGATTCCTGACCATATTTCGTAGATTCTTGAAAAAAAATACTTGTCACTGATTTCTCAGTTAAGTGATCGCCCAACCCCCCATCCGACCCTACCTGGCAATTACCTATACATTTTTTTAGTTTTAGGTAAATTAAAAAAAAATGTCGCCGGAGACTAAAATTTCATTTTCATTTTTCAACTTAATTAAGGTTAGGAATCACTCCTTAAACTAAGTCAGGTACGTCTCTTAACACCCTGTATATGTGTAAGATGTAATATATTGTCTGTAATTTTCTTATTGATTCACTAATTTTACATGACTTTAGACGACCAATTTCGAAAATTTTAATAAAAATAAATTTTACCACCCAGGAACTCACCTGTGGTATTACGCGGATATCGGGTAAGAACTTGTATAATATATCGTGGATGAGAAAAGGTTGCAGAGCACTGGAATATGAAAGGACTTAAGTGCCTTCCAGACGAGCGGGTGGCCCAGTAGTGTGGCCGACGAAAAAAATATATTAACCGAGTTTTTATTTTTTGACTTGGCAATAACGGCAATACTCCTTGTCTCCGCTGAGCGAAGCGGTCTTGAAATATGAAATTTCGCTTTGAAAATTGCGAAATAATAAATAAAGCGCGATTTCCAAATCGAAATTTCAAATTTCAAGACCGCTTCGCGCAGTGGAGACAAGAAGTATTGCCGTTATTGCCAAGTCAAAACATAAAAACTCGGTTAATATATTTTTTCCGTCGGCCACACTACTGGGCCACCCGCTCGTCTGGAAGGCACTTTAATCCGGTACTTTGGATTTATATTACAGAAAGTGAAGTGGTTTGGTGTAAATTTAAGTTTATTTTCAATTGCTTTTGCTGTGTCTCTCTGCATTGAAGCCGAAGGAAATGGGTACATATTTTTATCGCAGTCTATATTGAATTTTTAATTTTTGATGTACAAATTATACGACAAAGGAAATAACTTAGTTCATTATCAATGTACCATGACAGCCTCAAAGTCATTTATATGATCACATCTAGACAATATATTAAAACAAATAATAGTAACCGTAATAAACACGAAGAACAAGTTATATCATACTTTATTATTTAAAGATCGTGCATTAATATAGTATAGTATAGTATGACAGCTTTGAAGTCTCTTATAACTAGGATAAACAAAGCAAGTATGCAGAACTATTAACCGTTTTACTGCTATGCTTATTTTGCAAGTATGTATATAAATTGCTACAGATATTCTATGTTTAAAAAAAAAACACGTACAAGATGATCAAATAATATATATAATTAATATTTATTTATTCATTTATAAGTTTTGGTACAGAGTTAATATTTTTTTCAACTACCAAACTAGGCACATGTCCCTATTATGGTAGTCAAAGTTTGTTCAATATTATAATATTGTTCTAAAGAAAAAAAAAAAGATAACATGAATAGAAATAGAAAGAGAAGGATTTTAAAAAAACATCATAAAGTTGCATGTCGACAGAAAAAGCAAAAGTAGAGATTTCGTAAATATATAAGCAAAATCAAATAAAATAAGATAATAATAAAATTATAATTAATTTACATATTTACATAAAACCCTTACTAGTAAATAATGTACGAATATTAGAAAAAATAATGTCCTCTAGATACGACTAAAATTAAAATGCATCATGTTTATATCTTGTATGCACCTCATCGTTACATTTCTATGATCGTGTACTTTTACTCTTCTATTTTGTAGATAATGGATTTTGTAGTAACCGTCGTGTACAACAAAACAAACTGCATCTATATTACATTATTGATATATTTTATTTTTATACTTAGTGACCATTACTGTCGCTAGATGGCGCTGCTCCCCAATTTAAACACTAGAAATCTTTCTCTATAGAGTCGGGTAGTTTTTGTTAAATAAATTTATACTTTTTTTTGTAATTAGCTATTAAGATATATATATGTAATATCAAATATTTTATGTGTGTTTATATTAAATATATTTTAGTTAAAACAATAATTATATGATTAAATAAGTTAATATATTATTAATAATAAGAGTAATTGATCTATTTTACGATGAAATTCTGTAGAATAATTTATTCCTTTTGCAAATAACCAATTTTGAACACTGATGGTGTAAAGACTATCAGATTTCGATTTCCTAGTATCAGTACTTGGGAGCAATATAAGAGAACTGTCGTTGGACGAAGGCTGTTTTCGTTTGGAGAAATATGCATTTTAGGTGTGATGAGAAGGGGGTATAAATTTTTTGTTGTGTTTTGTTTATTAAATCATTTTTTCCAATTGGGTCATGCAAAGAGGTACAATAACGGAAGAGTAGGTATGATAAGATGTAACATATTAATGCGGGTGGAGCAATAAATGTGCGCCAAGATTGTGTGTATGGTTTTGTACCATTTCTTCTTGCCTCAATGGATAAATGGCTTAATGTACATATAGTAGTCAGTTGGTTAAATTTGAGTATTCCGTCAACATATTGTTTACGTAAATTGTAATTGAGAGGTGGAAACAAGCAAGAACAGAGCACATACCGCACCAATTGATTGATTCACAGTTCCGAGAAATACGGTCCCGGTAAAGGTGACTGATATGTGGAGAGATTCCAGATTCGACGCTAGTAATTTGTTCCATATAGATACATTATTTTTAAAGTCATATCAGTTTTTACTGCAATAACTCATTGTGAAAAAAACTGACTGGAAATCTCTTAGTAAGAAAAATATTTATAAGGCAGAAATTTTAAACGCCGGTCAGCGGATTTGACAAAGCACTACAGTTCTTGAAGCACGTAGAGGAGCAACGGCTCGGCTAATAAGGGTCAGAGGGATTCAGGTCGGCATGAACAACGAGATTGAAATACGAATAATATATGAAACGCTAGTCCACACAATCCTGGAAAACAGTTTCATAAAATGGTATCCTTCGAAGCGGAATCATGTTAAAAAAACACACAAAAGATTTTTCCGCCGGGTATATTTTATGAAGGATTGCGAGTAGCTAAAGCTATTCTGGTGATGCGTTTTGAAACTTTTATTTCTTTCTTAAAATCGAGGTACAAAACCGAAAGAGATTTTACAAGGAAGCTCCAGGCGCACGGTGCTTCGATCAACCTCAAGAATTACGAAAAAAAACAAATATTTTACATTCCACAGTACCGGTTGGATGACTTTTTCGTTTTATTTATGTGATACCACAAAAGAGTCTGGAGCCAGTGCGACTATGGCATCCTCAATTGGGGTATATTGTGAGGCTGAAGGTATTGAGGAGGGGAAGGAGATGGGGTAGAGGAAGGTGGGGAAGTACATGGCTATTCAGATGTGGCCATCAAACACGACTAAAGCCAGTGTTTCGATTCTGAATGGTGGTCTTTCACAAGGGCGATACTGACAGTATCGACCACTCTGGAACGTGCCGCAAATTATTTTTAATAAATAAATTGAGAAATAACACAATTTAAACAAATAAAATTTTTGAATCAAACTAATTCATTGCGCTCATAGGCAACTAAACATTTCTCAGGAAAAAAATCATAGGTAGCAATGAACAGGGTAATTAGACACGATGCACTCTATAATTGTAAAAGCGCCACCTCTACCAGTTGTTTTCCAAAGCTCAGAGTGTGAGCATCAGTAGGAAAAATATATTATTTTGTAGTTTTTTCAAGAATGGAGGATACTAACTAATAGTGGAGTGCTTTCAATAATGGCTGAAAAGCTGTGCCATCCCTAAAAAACTATAATAACTACAAAAGTAAATAAAGAGATTGTTTTTCAAAATTTATTTTTTTCATGAATTTAGTAAGGAACTTGTACACCCATTTATTCAGTTGGCCACAAAAATCAGCGAAAGATGATAATATTCAATCTACAATTCATACTTAAACATGAAAAACTACATACACTCTACCTTTAGCCATAGAGCAATGCACCCGTTGCTGACCAAGGTATGTACATTATTTTTGCACGATAGTTTTTGCTAACTGTGGCTGGCAGCTATGGCTGATGTTAACAAAATACCTTCGACTAAAGATCGCTGAATTGATTTTTTTTACAACCTTATACGACAGTCCCAATATACACAAACTATTCATGAATCAAAAGTTTAATAAATGTCCATCATAAAACAATGAGATGGTTTCAAACTCTCAAATACTGCTCCTTAAATTTTAAAATTTAAAAAATTTCTTTAATTATATACTAATATTTTACAACAGTTACAGAATTTTGGATAGTAAGAATTATAGCGTCAACATAATGTACATATCTTTGTTAGTAGCCTCCATACTTGAAACAGACAAAATAAGATACTGATGAGCTCGCACTCTGAGCTATGTGTCTGAAGTAGAACTTTTCCAGTTATCAAATGCATCATGTCCAATGACGTGAAAAAAAAAAGAAAATTATTTTCATGGAAATCAAACTAAATAATGTCATCATTAAGTCCTGCAAGTATTTTAGTTATTTTATTATCGTAATATAATAACATTAATTAATAAAGTAAGGATAATTACTTATTCCCCACTTCTCAGTATGGTCACAAGACGTAAACAATATAACACATTTAAATAAGTCGTTCATGTCATTAGAAAACAATTAAGAAAACATTGACATTTAATGCGGGGAAAACAGATTTAAACTGCAAGTACCTCAAAGGATGTAGAATGTATTATCACAATTATTTTCTCAGTAAATCGGTTTCCCGGTAATGAATCATTTTAGGCACCACGAAAATTGAAATTGGGTGGGGGTAAATAGAATTATATAAATAAGTCGTCTCAACGTGGCCAAATCACAGTTTGAAAATGGCTTTGAAATATTATAATATTGAAACAGCTATCACAATAATAAAAAATAAACTAATAGCATTACTAAATTCGATTTCCATTAAATTAAATAAATAAATAAATGTTCTACAAATTAAACACAAAAACAATTAATATCTTATAACCTTGTTCATACTTAGTTACCTATGATTGTTTATTTTGAATAGCTCTTTGCTAATGAGAGCGATGCAGTAGCCATCCAACCTGCAGGATTGAAATTTTGTGTGCGACAATTTTATTAATTTTTATACGTTTTCATTTTTTTTTGTCCCTAGTCTTTAATGGGATCGCAGCTTGCAGCACTGTGCAGCGGTAGGAGAATACTAACCGTTTTTCCTCATTATTTTAGACTAAATCGTTCAATGCTCTACAGCCGGGAAATCGTTGAATTGAGTTCTTATGAATTTAAAAACATTGTTACCCGGCTTCGAACGAGTTTTAATAGCATCACAATCACAAGTGATAATAAAAACAATTTGACTCCAAAACGAAAGTAAATTATTTAGCAACATTCACGTTATATTATGGAAACAAGCACGAGTGTGCTAAATTTAAACGTACATCAGTTAGTTTTATGAGAAACAAGCTGATGTGTACCCGGCTTTGCTCGGGATGTTCTTTTTTTTATGGAATTAAATTATGAAGTTGTGAAATCTTGCTTGTCGTTTGAATGCCATAATTGATTTGACAGATTTGACATCTCTAATCAAACAAATAAAAAACATTAATTTGAAAATTTTATTTCAATCAAAAAGTTATTTTATCAAAATATATTTAAATAACAAAGTTTTTAAGTAGGTACCTACTTGTGCTTTCAATTTTGAAAATGTTCTCTCCAAACAAACTTTCTTCTTTTGATTATGTAATCTGTGGCTAACCAGAGTGGTATATCTATGGGCTAACCTAAATAAATGACGGTGGGTTCAATGTTTTTCATCCTAATTTTAAAACATTATTGGAACAGTTTTACATATTGGATTTCATTCAACCTACTCTTTTAACATTTCCGAAACTAATATGAACAAACTGTGCTATTTTCAGCGAAACCGGTCAAGTAATTTTAGAGAAACTCGAGGACAGGCAATTATTCATTTTTATATATAGAGACTAATGGCTTCGCCCAAGCTTCAATATTTCAACAGTTTTTAAATAAAAAAAAACAGTATACCTTTTTTTTCAGCTGATTGTAAATTTAAAAGCTGACGGTAAAAATGCGCTAAGAGCTGAAAATAAGTAATCGCAGTGACCTACATATTCTAACTGTGCACATTTCATGATGCTAGAGTTTTCATTGGAGATTTTGCCCAGCTATGTGTTAGTAGATATAATAAGTGTGTAAATATTCTCTTAACTTTTAAATTCTTCATTGATTATGATATATTTGTTAGGTTCTGAAACGATAATGTGATTGGTTCCTACCTTAATTGCTATTTATCCAGTCCTTACCTTCCCAAACCGAACAAAACGTTTTGAAAAATGGAACACAGTGATCTGACAGTAATGGCTTGGAGTGCTCTCTTGCTCGGGGAAGAAAAAACTCCTTTCGAGGAGCATGTTCGGTCTCTACATCATTCGGTAAGTGTTTGGTTTTCCTTGACCTTTTAAACCTTAAAACTGTCCCTTATTACAATCTACAAAAACTATCATTATTATTGTCGTTATTATTTACAGTCCACAACAGTTTTACATGCGAAACCCCACAAATTCGTGTTGGTAGTTACGTTTATAAAATTGTAAAACAATATTTAACATTAACATTAAGGAAGTCGTCACAATGAAATTGGTTGAAATAGAAATTCATCGATATAAATGATTGCTGGTGTATTTGTCCGAAAATTCGATTCATCAGTACAATTCATACCAATACGCCAAGTATCACTTCTAAAAATTTCAAATTAGAACTAAAACCGTAAATGTATGAAAATACATTAGTTGATTATGTAGTTTTTAGGGCTTACTTTGATCATCGTCAGGCCCCTCTCCGTACAATGGTAGCCTCCCAGTTTCCTCAGCAGCCTGCACGTGGCGGCGGACACGTGGATTCTCAGGGGTTCACCCGCCGACTCCATGCGACTGGCTGTGTTGACAGTGTCGCCGAACAGACAGTAGCGAGGCATCTTCAGTCCCACTACGCCGGCCACGCATTGGCCCGAGTGGATTCCTGAGGAAAATATCACATTGACTGGTTAATTATTGAAAATAGGTACAGAGAGACGAATTTTCCCGTGTTACGAAAAAAATGTGAATATTCTTATAATGTTAAACTGTATGACACAAAGGGGTCAACTTTCAACAAACATAGAGCTGTTTCTGTATGACTGCTCAAACATTGTCTACTTGTCAATATGAGCGTATCGAAAGGGTTAAATATACTAAATACCCAGGGATCATAATTGATGCAAACTTAAGATGGATTGACTACATAACTTACATCACAAATAAACTGAAATGAGTCATGTACGTCATAGCCACGAACAAATAATATATTTATAATATAATATATTTTACACTTTGTCAATCCATTATCGCATACGGCGTACTGGCTTAGAGAAGTGCACCAAATATAGCACTAGAATCAATAGAAAAATTACAAACAGCAACAATTTAACTCATCCTTCAAGTACCGTCGTACAGAGACCGAAATGAAAATTTTAAACCACTGAATGATGTCATGAGAATAAAATAACTTTATGCCAAACCTGTATTACTACACCTCTCCCAACACAAACTTCAACCACAATGTAACTTCAAAATGTATTAAAAATCAGATCTGTCAACAATTAAAACACTGAAAATAACACCTCACACGGGCAAATACACTTTTATTAATAGTAATATGCAAACAAACTCTATAATTGCATGAAACAAGTACTAACTATAAATACAATATCCAACAATATTGTCATAATATATTTCATGGCCTGGATCCAAAAAGGTATTCACATCATTTAAAATATTATACAACCAAACCAAACATAACCCAGTATATAAAATTATATACTTCCTTGGCAGTCCCTTCCCTCTTTCCATGCAATATACTTTCCTATTATCAAACTTACTCGAAAGTAACTATAATTAGATGTTTGTGAGTTTTCAAGGATTTGCATAGATCACTATACCTTAATAAAAAATTATTAAGTGTTTTTAATGGGGAGAGGAAGGTGGAGAAGTAATGTCTGTGCAATTGAGTTATACAAAAATGTTTTTAATTCCTAAAACACCATAGGTATATAATCATATGTATTTAACAAACATGATAGATTTGAAGGGTGATGCGATAGCTCAGTGGTAAAAGAGGACGTCTAGATGGCGGAAAACTCCGAGTTCAATTCCCGGTTGTTTCAATTACCATGTTCGCTCGGTGTTTTTCTGATACACGTGTTCTTGTGATTATATTTTTCAACTTTTGATTTACACATAAACGAATGAATTTTTCTCATTTGACGTAATATATGAGAGTATATATACCTATAGTGTCCATTCCTATATTCATATTTGCTTTTAACAGGAATGCCCTATTTCAATACCTTAGACCGCTGAAAAATATTTTTAGGTAAATATTTCTTTGAGTTAATCTCCGGAACCATATATAATCCACCTATGTTGAAAGAGGTAGACTTGTACGTCCCTAATAAGTATACTCGTGGGAGATCACATGCACTATTTTATCCTCCGAAAGCGAGAACTTCTGTTTACCAGAATACGCCAATCAGTAGAGCGACTCAACTGCTCAACGATGCTGCATTGACCAACCACATATTCAATATCACTTATGGTACAGACAGTTTAGCGATTACCTCTTAACTAGCGATGGGTCATGACTTATTTTGTTAAGAGCGGGAGTCACGGTACCAGCTCATTATTTTATTATTATTATTATTATTTTCGTATGACTCAAAAGTACGACTAAATTGAACGACGTCTCATTTAAGAGCCAGCACATATTTAGAGCCGACTCCCAGTTCATGAGCTCATACTCCAGTTTATACGACTCCCAGCTCCTACGGCTCCCGGCTACCAGCAAATAGGCTTAGGTGTACAAAATGTCCAGATGGCAGACTGTCAGTAGCCGTTCACGTACTGTACAGTGCCTACACATGTGTAGGCGTGGAAATTATCTTTACACAAAAATGTATGAAGCCTTGAAAACAAATGCTATAAGATGCATCATGGCGCTAAATATTAATTTATTAATATAGGTTTACCAGGAGTCGACACTCACGGCTCATCAAAATGAGCCGGCACAAATGAACGGCTCGTTCATGAACGACTCTTCGCTACCCTTAACCCACGCTACAAAATAGTTATAAAATTGCCCACGTGACTTTTTATACTTTTCCTATCAACCTTTCACTTCTTGCATGTTTGACACTGATTCTCATCTTCAGTATTTGTCAAAATCATTAATACACGAATGTTTACTTAATTGTACCATTTGTTATTTCTAATACTTAATTAGGTATATTTTTTTACAATTTATCATTTATCAATCTCTGCAATATATTAATGAACAACTGTTTTATCGAAACTATAAAAAATAAAATAATGTGAGCGCTGCGGGTTAATGATTAATTTATTTGGCTTTGAATTTGATACATTTTAAAATTGTATATGTTTCCTTACCGGGATTTCCTGTGGTTGAATACGTACAATTTACGCTTTCAAACTGTTCAGTATTTATAATATAAAGTTACAAGACGATAATATTTTGTTTTAATGTTTGTTATCTTAAAATTATTTTAGTGATTTTGATTTAATTAATATCAGTTCGGTTGGAATGTTTTGTTCATTTTAAGTTTCCCATCCCATCGATGATCGTTAAATTGAATTAAGGCCATCCACCGGTCACCACAAAATTCATAATGGGGCGTATTTGGACTAGATCGCCCGTATCGTTTAACCAATTAGAAGAAAGGGTGCCGAAAAGACGTACCCGCCTCTTATAACGAAAATAACACAGTGGATACGCTTGGTAAAGTCGTGAAACATAAAATAACGAAATAATATTTTTTTGTTTTATTAATTTATTTTGTTTTAATATTATTTAAATACATAGAAAAACTCCAGTAAAGAACGACAATATTATCTAGTTTATTATTGTTATTAAAACATTATTTTAACGTTTACGTTCAATATAACAGTATTGGAATATGATGTAGATAAAAATGTAGAATTATCCCGTAATAGGCTTCAAAACAAATCCCCTTCAACTTCCAGTTCTGATAGTATGTCCATTCCCACCGTGCGCCTGTTTACTAACAATTTATGAGTTTTATTACAAAGAAGAAACTATGGGAACACAACTACATAATAAATAGATAGACATTTACAAGTTACTTATTTTGCCTTCTTTTTATTGGTTACTTCACTCTTTTTAAAAGTATTTATTAAGATTTTATTTATTTATATACATATTTTTACATTGATTTTAGTTATTTATCCAGTGTTTACCTAATTAGGCCATTAGGAACTTTCTACTATCTCCTGAAAAGAAGATTTTTGATAAACAAATTGTAGCGGTGTCATGTTCTCTTTGTCACATTCGATCTGCAATTAAAACACATTTAATTAATTTTGTACACGTTTCGTAAAGTAACATTTTATTAAACAAGTTATGCACGTAATAAATTTTACATAAACAAATATTTTTTTAATATGCTAATATTACCTACATATTAATAAATTTTTTTTAAGTACAGGTAAGTTTATTTAATTTTAAGATCTAAATAAATAATAACTCACCACAAGAGAATGGTTTTTAAAATCCGTGTCTTCTGTCTCATCTAATGAAGATATTCGTTTTTGATTGAAATTTTGTGGCGGTGCATTATTTTCTTTGTTACATTGGATCTGCAATTAAAACATGTTTCATTACTTTTGCACTTATTTGTTGTTACGTGTTGTTTTTGTTAAAAAATGTATTATTATAAATGCACGTTCATCAAAAAATAAACGCTAAATCCATAAAAAGTAATTTACATTCAATTTTTATGAAAAATTAAAATAATTCAAGATAACCAAATAATTGACGATTTCATAATTTTTTTATCGTGACCACTGTGCGGCGGTTTGGAATGCGCGCGAAGTGGAATGATTTTAAACTAAAATTGATACCCGCCGTCAAATAACAAAGACGATGTTTTGGGAAATTGCGTTATTCCAAACGTATTGACAAAGATACTTCATGGTTGTTTCAATATTGAAATGAGTATTATAATATAATACAATTTTAAAAGCGGATAGGTAATATGTTCCAGCTTACCTGTACATTTTCATTGACAGTTAAAAGTTCTCCGGGAACTATCAGCGACTTCTCTACGAGTTGTTTTTTTACGGGTTGATATAGTTTCCTGTAAAAAAAATACATTGATGAAATAAAAATTTATTCAAATTTTCTGAGAATATTTAAATGAACTATTTCTAGCAACGGTAATTATGTGTAAATCCCAATTTGGGCGTAAATAATAAATAAAGATGATTGGAACTTACCCAAACATTCCAGCGTTGACTTTTCTCTTCCCTTAGTCCGCTGAGTGGACCCACTTTTTTTATTTCCTTTGTTGCCCATTATACGCAGATGATACTATATCACTCGGGAATCTCAAAATCGATTGCGCGTAAACTATATTGATCTTAAAAAAGTAGCACGGAACGAAGCGACGCGAACTATAAAGACGTCTATTCGCCACCGAAGTTGGGCGTGAACTAACTCGGTATAGAAGTGGAACATTGAAATACGTCCTAACGTTCAGTAACTATAGAGTTGAAAATGGTATGAACCTCCGGGTACCTGTTCGATATTACGTAAGAAATATTTTATTAAAAACACGTATTTTTATGTTATGCTGTTATATTTAGGGCTAAAATTCAAAATGTTTCACGGTCATCTAATGGGTAATAATTTTTTCTACATTACGCAATAAAACAAAACTAGATAAATTGTTGTTAAGTGGGAGATCTTGGATATCAAACCATTTTTACAGCCTCACTCTTAATTTTTTTCTAGGCTTATAAAGAAACAAATATTAAAAAAAATGTTCGGTTAAATTTGGGGCAAGGATGTGTTCCATTCACAGTAATTTACTGAAGAACCTAGAATAATTATAGGTAATCAAACTTTCAAAGCAAAAAAACACCATTTTCATGATTTTGACGTTTGCGAAACAAGCGATCGCCTTAAACTCTTCGTTGAATTTTCAGCCGTCATAAGAAACGTTTGTATAAATTGTTGATACGAATTGTATCAAGTAACCGAACACTAAAAAGGATTTCACAAAATAATGTCGCATAAAAAAAAAATCCGCCGTTATTTCAAACCTTTCAAAATATAATGGCATTTGAGTTTTTTTTATTGTTGTCGTAAAGGTATTGGAAAACTTTCAATTCGTATAATATCGTTCTATAAAAATGGAAAAGTTCGATTATATTGAGATGTCATATTCCATAACCTCTTATAACTAGAGCCTTATGGGTGTGAGGTGAAGCCTTAATATTACTGTTTGAATGCATAACCATTACCAACACAGGTCAGATATTTTGTGAGTAAAAAAAAAATTGACAGCTGCTTTACCTTCGTCTTTAATAGAATTATTAAATCAAATACAAAAAGATTGTTTAATTTAATTGAAAAAGCATGGCGTAGAAAAAATTCTAATTGTACGTAGAATTTATAAATCGTTATTTAAATTCTTATCATTCTTATGTTGGTACCATTGCATTCGGAACATCTGACGTTACAAGTCTTGATCGCGCGTATTGAGGTTTTAGATTTGTATAAAAAAGTTTAATTGTGGATTTTGTTTTATATTTTTAATTTGTATTCTTTTAGTTTCGACGAAATTTAAACTTAATTTGGGTGATTTTAACCACTATTCTTATTTTTAATCATTAACGATAACACTAACAACTCCCAAATCGAACCATGAAACCGAAAAGACATAGAAAAGAAAAAAAGATAATGGTAACGGCGCCGCATGCGCTATAAATAGCGTACGCACATCGGCATGTGCTCTCTTTTCCATTCCAGCCGTGGAACGAAAAACATTACCACCAGACATTGCATAATTGTTTCACTTTAGACTCGACTTACACTTTTAATTTCGCTCTATCCGGACCCCGCTCTTCTCCCTTGGACTCAACTAGAAATCTTTAATTTCGCTCTACCCGGATCCCGCTCTCTTGGATACCTCGAAATACATTATTTTTATTATTCGGGTCCCACCCGTCGCTTACCTACAGTTATAATACAACACGTTTTTACAGATTAACTTATTACTTTGTTGCATTAAAGATTGGTAAAGATTCCGCTATTTCAGCGGGCTTTGAAAAATTTTAACCCTGAAAATTATTAAAAATAAAATATACTGTTATTTAAGTTAGAACGTTATTATTGATAAAAATCAACTGAAATTCCTTATTGAAAATGCTCTATAGAATTATTTAAAAAAAATGAGCCGATTGAACAACTGTCAATCATTATAATGGAATTCCACTACCAATCGTTCGTACCAAAAATTTAAATATTATAATTGGTGGGGCGATTACTCAATTTCCCCGATATCAATTATCAGGAAATGATGATGCGATTGCGAAATAATGATGGAGATATGGATGGAAAAGGACTCACCAATTGTCACTGTCGTACCCCCATGACGGCTTGCGTCTTGCTCGTCAACTGGAGAGATGACTTCTCACCGGCAGCTCACCGGCAATGTCGGGTTCGAACCCGATAGCACGTTACTTCTCTCAGTTCTCGCGGCGGCGGCTTGATTCGAAAAGGATGCGGTGCGGCACTTCAGTAGTGGTCGCGGCGATGATTCGATTTGGAATGAACCATGGACAATTGATCAACTCGGGAGCAAGGACTGGAGGGGGGAGGAAGGGAATGAATTGGGGGGACTTCGCAATCGCACATGATTGACGGTAGGTTTTAATAAACTAGCGTGAACAATAATAAAAAAAATATATTCACATAAAATTGAAATACCACCACTCAGTAGAACTAGGACAACTTATTGTAAACGTATAATTGATTACGGATATCCACATCTCTATTATTACCATACTTTATCCGCAAAACAATTATTTCCGCATCCTAAACCAGCTCAAGTATCGGGGCTCTATAGAAGCCCGAGTAAATCTGGCTTCCAAGAAACTGGGTGTCTTGTATAGGGCTAGCAGATTCTTCAATAGTGACCAACTGCAAATACTATACAAATCACAAGTACGTCCAACATTTGAAATTGGAAGTCGCTTTTGGGGTGGAGCTCCTAAATACTTTATAAACCTTCTTGATTCTGTGCAAAGGAGGGCGGATTGTCCGATTAACAATCCGTTTTTAACAGACCGACTCCCATCCACAGATGCAATGTAGGTATGCTGAGAATGTTCTACAGATATATCAATGCCCCCTGCTCGAAGGAGCTAGCAGTGTTGATCCCCTCCGGGCCAGTGCACGCGCGTGAAACTCGATGGACACGTGTGGAATATTCATTCACAGTTGATGTTCGCTTCATGAGAACGGGTCATTTCGCCGACTTGTTTTTGTGGAAATCGGCTCGTATGTGGAGCGTCCTATCGGCATCTGTCTTTTTCCCTACATTTAATCCGAGCCTTTTCAAGGCCTGCATTAACAAATCCCTTCCTACAGCCTCCTACTTAAACCGCTTCACAACGCTGCTCAACCGGGTAGCGATATACTTCCCCCGTATGTGCTATGTACTTGTACATACAGGTGCGCTCTTGTGAGGTGTCAATTTAAAAAAAAAACTAACAAATTACATTACATATTTCCGAATATCAAATAACTCGCACCCCGTTATATCAAATATACGTGGGGGGTGGTCAGGTTGCTTACCTATCCTCAGCTTCAGTCTAGTGCCAGGCCTGTGCCTCACCTCCAGCCTTTTAACTCTCTCCAGCAGGTGCAGGGCCATGGAGGCTATCTCCCCGGCGTGTCTGTCCCCGTTCCTCAGCGGCAGGCCGGACACCACCATGTAGGCGTCTCCTATAGTCTCCACCTGGGTGATAAAAGTGATACAAACTTAATATAAATACACATTAGGGTGGTCCAAAAATTTTTTTTTTATTATTTTTCATCTGACCGCTCCGTGAATTTGTTACATGTATTCATAGTAATAACATAGTAAAATTTCAGCGAGATGGCTCAAGTAAAAAGGTGTGCTCAATCGAGTGTTGTTTTTGAAATTTTTGTGTAAAATGCTTAATTTGTACTTTTTAATATATTATAATAAAACTAATATAAAACTTTTTTCCACTTAATTTTATTTGACTGTAACCAAGTTCAGCCTGTCAAGACCATCTTCAGGCTTTTGAGCCGTCTACTAGTGGTATATTTACACAACATGTTACCAGCGACTGATTATTCCATTGTCTGCTGCCCTCGGTTGCAATCCTGCTTCACTCCCAATCTCTCGCAGCAGTATTCAACGTGCAAGAAAAAAAGCGAGAGCCGAATACAACTCCAATATAAAAGAAAAATTTGATATTGACTCTCCATTAGTAATTCATTGGGACGGCAAACTGATGACCGATATAACTGGCAATAAGAAAGTAGAGCGCCTTCCGATTCTTGTCTCTGGTAATGGTTGTGAAAAACTATTAGGAGTACCTAAACTTACTGCAGGAACGGGGGAACAAATATCTGATGCTGTTTTTGACACAATGCAACAGTGGAATGTCACAAATAAAGTCCGGGCTATGAGTTTTGACACTACTGCTTCTAACACCGGTGCCAAAAAGGGAGCTTGCACTCTTTTAGAAGGAAAGACAGGATGTGATCTTTTGTGGCTTGCTTGTCGTCATCACATATTTGAAATAATGCTTTCAAAAATATTTACTCTTTGTTTTGGGCCATCAAGCTCTCCTCAAATCCCACTTTTCAAAAGATTCAGCGATATTTGGGAAACATTACCGAAGGAGGACTATGATTGTCTTGACCTCGATAAGAACGTAGAACAGTTCGCTGAAAATACTCTTGAGAGTCTTACAACCGCTCTATCTAGAGATAATCAAGTTCGTGATGATTACGAAGAGCTAATAAAGCTCACCATGATTACGAAGAGCTAATAAAGCTCACCATGATTGTTTTGAACAAACCTCCTACGAAGATACATTGGCGCGCTCCAGGTCCAATTCATCATGCTCGTTGGATGGCGAAATTGCTGTATGCTTTGAAGATTTTTCTCTTTAGAAATAATTTACAAGCATTTAAACTAACCAAGAGAGAAGAAAAACAAATTGTTCGATTTGTTAGTTTTGGTGTGCTCATCTACACCAAAGTTTGGATCGAAGCGCCTTTGGCACCAGATGCGCCAGTAAATGACTTACTACTTTGGAAGAGCTTAAAATTGTACGAATCCATTGATTCCGAAATCAGTATAGCAGCTAGGGATGTCTTAGAGCGTCACTTATGGATTTTTCAGATGAACTACTTGCATTTGCCTTGTTTTCTGACAAGCTGTCTGATGCTGAGAAACAGGCCATTGTTCAAAAAATAAATTCTGATGTCGGTAATCGTTCAGTACGAGGTGATTCTGCTAAGCTTTCCTCAGAGGTTACATTAGATGCTTTTGCAACACAAAGAACGTTGAAAACACTCTTAGTTATTGAAATCAAGGACTCTTTCTTGCAATTATCTCCTGAGACTTGGAATGACAATGATGATTTCCTTCAAGGCAAAAGCTGCGTCACACATTTGCGTGTTGTTAATGATACAGCGGAGAGAGGAGTTAAACTGTTTGAAGATTACAACACGTTACTCACTAAGACTGAGGAAGAAAAGCAATTTTTACTTCACATCGTTGAACAAAACAGAAAAATCGTTTCCACTGAAACATCCAAAAAGGAGTTAACAAACATAGTTTTGAAAGATTGTGACTAATATTATGTTAAGTATTACTTTGTTACAAAATTTTATTCATATTTAAATAATTTGTAAACTTATTTGATTAAAATACTTGTAATATTAATAAACCTTAAATTACGTGTTTTATTTAAAATCCTGAAATTTTGTCAAAAACTTATAATTCGATGAGCACCCCCTTGTATATAAGATAAGGGGTTGAAATTTTTAACACATCATAGGAATGGTAGGTGTAACAAATCAAGGGTACGGCTACACCTATATTTGATTTTTTTTTACTATATAGGCCTGGACCACCTTAATATGTAGGTTATAGGTAAGCGCAAATATACTCGTACATAAAATACTAAAAACGATTACGTAACTCTTGGAACCGAAATCACAAATTAATTTTTAAAAATTCATTTCGGATACTTTAGAAATCCGTTTTTTTAAGTGTTTTTTTTTAGAGAACATCTATTATATACCTGTGAGACATGGTATCATTTTTGAAACAGCTCGGTGGAACGACTCCGAATCCAATATAATAACGTCTTCAGAATTAGAATTAGATATGGGAGACAGCAGTGCATCGGCAATGTTCAAGGAGCAACGAATGAACGGATTCGCCGTCCTGTTGAGATATCGGATCACGGGAGCCAGGATGCGGCTAATGCCCTCCGACAACACGGTGGTGACCGCAGCCTACTAGTGCCAAGCGCCGCTCCTGAGTGAGCGCTGGGTCCGACCTCACTCAGGACCACGCCCGACATAACTGTGACTTTATTTCGTTTATGTAACATAATATTACATTATGTTACTTTTGAATATGTCTATATAATTTTACTATCGAATTATTTATATATATTTTAATTTATTTTTCTTCTTATATACAACTGGCTGAGGTGCGCTCAGCCTTGCTCGGGTACAATAATGCATTTGACAACGAAAGTAACTATACCCAAATAAAGAGATATTCATTTGAATATTTTATTACATTCCAAACGTTTATTTTTTTTTCAAATATATCTAAATCATAAAGTTCTTAAGAAGGTACCTACACGTACTCGTGTTTTGCAATCTGAAAATATTCTACCCAAAAAAACCTTCTTCTTTTGAATATGCAATCTGTGGCTAACCAGAGTGTTATATCTATGGGCTTACCTAAATAAAGCATGGCGGGTTCAATTTTTTCATACTAATTTTGAAACGTTATGGCAACAGTTTTACTTATTGGACTTCATTCAAACTACTCTCTAAACCTTCTCGGCACTAATAAGAACAAACTGTGCTATTTTCAGCGAAACCGGTCCAGTAATTTTCGGAAAAATCGAGGACAAACAAACAAACAAACTTACATTGATTTATATATACTCGTATATAGATATGTATATGGGACGTGTGGGATTGTACCAATCTCCCCACAACCCGGAAAAAATATTATTATTATTATTATTACGTAATAAGAAAAATATATGTAACATATAGATAATACTGTGATCTGTTCCTGGTTTAATTGAGATTTCATCGTATAGTTATTGGCCGTTATGATGGACACAGTATCGAGTAAGCGTTCAATTATCCGATGACGTGTGAGCTGCTGACAAAGCGGAACAAACGCCCTGAATCTGAGATATGATTACCTGAGAGTGTATCTAGTCCTCTAGTCCTCTTGTGCTAACGGGGAAATTGTTATTAAGTACAGGGAGTTGGCTTTGAAGATAGAAGTGGCTAGTTCCTGGTAAAGTCTGCATTTGATTAAAGGTCCTTCACACTAGTGGTTAAATTAATGTTGAGGAATTACGAAACCATCAGAAAATCGTAAATGTAGTTCTGCTATATTGATGAAAACACATTCATAGGGATAACATATTTTTATTGACCTGTGCAATTTAGCCAAGATATTCATTATAAGATTCTGCTAATATGAATTTTGAAGTAATAATCATAAAAGAAACTGGCGGTGTTTTTGCAGTGAGGAATAAAATAAAAATAAAAATTCTTCGATAATTGCAAATACCTTTACCATTTTTATATGAATACTAAAACACTTCTGGTTAAATAACTATTTATTGTCGTATCGACTGACACTATGCATTTTATGCTGTATCTATTGAATGCGCCGATTGCGCTAGTTCTCCTTGCCAACTCATTCGCCGACGAGGGCTTGCAGAGAATGACCACGCTATCGGGGTAGGTGGCGCAATTTATTATGATATTATTTTTAGTCCAGCCTGCAGAGAACACAAGGTACATAAATTTTTTAATTGTAACAAAGATTAATAATATGTATCTTTTATAAGATAATGAACCTTTTAATGTTAGAGAACGAGATAAAAACTTTTATTTTCTTAATTGATAAACTAAAGTTCTTTAAAACTTAAGACAAGATTTTTGTGCATAGCGCAAAGGGTAACAATTATTATTTTTATAAACAATAATTATTAATCTAAAACACTCATCCAAATTGAAAAAACCTTCCGAGCAAAGATAAATGTCGCCGGCAGGACTCGAACCCGCACCCTTCTAATGTCCGGTCAGATGCTCTACCGTTGAGCTACGTCGGCTTATCGCAAACCCGCCAAGTTAATCAATATATACTAGTGTTCCATTCAATAATTACATATATATATATATATATTTGACAAGTCAAAGCAATTTTCACCAATAAAATGTAGACATAATTTGTCTCGACGCCATCTATTTGAGGGATTTAGCCGTTACAAGCCTCTCTCATACTAATAAAGTTGGTTGTTTACAGGTGAAAATATAATAAAAACAGTAATTATTGAATGGAACACTAGTATATATTGATTAACTTGGCGGGTTTGCGATAAGCCGACGTAGCTCAACGGTAGAGCATCTAACCGGACATTAGAAGGATGCGGGTTCGAGTCCTGCCGGCGACATTTATCTTTGCTCGGAAGGTTTTTTCAATTTGGATGAGTATTTTAGATTAATAATTATTGTTTATAAAAATAATAATTGTTACACTTTTATTTTCGTTGATTTTCTTGATATTTATGTCACTACCGTTTTTGATCTCGACAAGTTAAATCCTTTATGTTAATATCCTGAGTAGAAAACATTTTTTATTTTTGTTTTTTGTCCTTATGTAAAGTTGTTTTATGTATATCACATTTGAAACCTTTGTAAACAAAAAAATCGATTTGTGAAGGTTCATGGTAGTTTTAGTCAAATTAACAAATGATTAGTCTTTACGTAAAACAAAAATGATTAGTCTTTACGTAAAACAAATATGATTAGTCTTAGTCTCAGTTAACATCTCGACATGTTTTAGGACCAATGATCCTTTCCTTGGGATACAATGTTTTCTGTCCTTAAATAAACAGTTGTTTAAACATAGTATTGTATTTTTTTATATAACAGTAAAATATCTATGTTTTACTAATATGTAGCTATGAATAAACAATTCAATATCCTATACACCAGGTGCACTTTAGTACCAAGATATCTTGAACGGAACTTCTCATTAATTAAACCGTAAAGTCCGCCGCCTGAATTTCACCAAAGGATGTACATTGCTTAATTTCGAGAGCGAGAAGTGACCGGCAACTAGGAGTGCAATATATATTATGTAGAACGGTGTAACAACGAGTCTACACTACTAAGTATACAAGTTACGATGTATGTACCAGCACGAGTAGACGATATCATCTACGTGTAGACCTAATACCTTGGACTAGGACGTAGGTACCGAACCCATTCCTACGGTTTTAAACTCAATTTCAACGATTTAAGTTTAGTGTACTTGATAATTTCTCCGTCAGTAGCTATAATACTATAGTAGTTTCAGAACTTGTTCTTTCCAGTTTAGTTTGAAGGTTTATTTAAAAATTTTATATTTGTTTGGCAAATTTTGAAAGGCGTTAGGAAATTGGTGTAATAGGATAAAGGAGTCATATATTACTGATAAATGTTAACCCATTTTATTTTCACCTTACTCCCTAAATAAAACGTTTTCATTTGAAAAGAAAATACATTAAAAAACACAGTGTATTTATTGAAATATTTCATTCTTTTTTATATTGATTTTTAAATACTAATGGGGGAACTAACGAAAGCCCATTCACAGTTGACGTGAGTAGCAGTTTTCCGACTCTTTCTTTCATAAAACGACATTATGAAGAGGAATGTCCTACTTCATTAATCTGTATCTTTTAAAAACGTGCAATATTTCAGATGGTTTAAAATAATTACTATTTTAAATGTCGGTAAAGATGATAAATTCATTGTTTTTGTTGTTGCTTTTAACGACCCGTTCAACGAACTAGGTTACTCGTGGCATCTCTATATAAAACTCAAAATATCATAAAAAATCCGAATATTTAAATATGTACAATTCAAATTGAAAATTTACTTCCTGAACTTTGAAAATTATAAATTATACCATTAATGTTTTCTATCTATCATATAAATAAATATCTGTTTTTTTTAGTATTCTTCTAAAACCATTTTGTTAAATTACGTTTGTAGTTATTTAATAAGGTTTTAATATTGTTTACGTATATATATATATATAAATACTTATTCCATAGCTACGAGCTACTAGAGCTCAACTTACGGAGATTAGATGTATTTTAATATAATATTAATGAAATAATACGAAAACAATAATATAAATAAATAAAAATAAAGCAGACTTATAGTTTTTCATTTGATGGGTGCATATTTTATAAATTTATAAATACGCAAACGTAAGTTTAGTTGTTTTAATTTTGTTTTAATTCGAAATATACTCTTTAGAATGTAATGAACGTGACGCACAGTATATATGTATGACGTCTAGGAATTTTAAATTTGGAATTAGGGAACATGATCTCTGTTTACGAAATAATAACTATTCCGAGTTTTCCAATCACTTATTAGAAACAGGCAATTGCGTGCAGTCCATAAAAGACTAAAAAACTGTGCCTACTTAAATGAATGTAGATAACAAAATAATAGCACCCTGTAAGTCACCTTTGTTAACCATAATTCCTTGTTTTGACTCCTCCCACTCACCCACCTCAAAAGCATTACCCCCACTACTCTCACCTAACAATAGCTAATTATTTCTGTACTTGCATAATTTAAGTTAGTTTTAAGAACGCTGGTGAATCACACGGAATTGTCGAAACCGGTAGCAAATTATTCAAAATCAGTAAAAAATGTATATCGTAAATTAAAACCAGAAATAAAATGCCTAAAAATTGTTACAGAGTTAACGAATATTTGCTTGCATAGTAGTTTTCATATAATTGATTCATTCGAGGCCTTTCATATGGAGAATATTCATAAAAGGAAGAGAAATATGCTACACGGTACATAGGCAATTTAACGAGAGAAAATAATGTTCATCCGTTAAGACGCAAATATGTTAAAATATATTATGATGTAATCCTCAACAATCCGTTATTTTGGTGGTAACTGCATTCTGAAATGATTATATTACAATTTATGTATTGTGTACCGTTACTAAGTTTCTGTAAATGGATTATAAAAAAAATGTAAAAACCGAGGGTAAAAATAGAAAAAAATTATTACGTACTAATAAATTGCACATTGTGGTGTATTACGTATGACATCTGTATCACATGGTGCAGTATCTATAGTTCAGCATGTAATAGTAAACACTTCCGTTATCAGACGGTCAGTTAGAGTCATTAGAAGCATATTGTATGGGGGTCTCACAACTCACAATGCGAGATTCAGTGGCGTCATACCACAGAGAATCAGCATACGAGTATAATATTCGTGTACCACGGATTTATACATAAGATAACTGTAATAAGGAGACCAACATATCTATATATACTCGTAAATATATATATAAATCAATTTAAGTTTATTTGTTTGTCCTCGACGTTCGAAAATTGCTCTACCGATTTCGTTGAAAATAGCACAGTTTGGTTTTATTTGTGGCGGGAAGGTAAACTATTGCTATAACGTTTTTATTTATTAGGTTAGCCCATAACATAACACTCTGGTTAGCCACAGATTGCATATTCAAAAGAAGGTTTTTTTGGGTAGAATATTTTCAAAATGGAAAACAAGAGTAGGTACCTACTTAAGAACTTTATGATTTCGATACATTTTGAAAAAAATAAACGTTAGGAATGAAATAAAATATTCAAACAAATGTTTCTTTATTTGGAGATACTAACATTCGCTGTGAAATCAATTATGCAACCCTAATGACAAGAATTCCCAACTTTATAACTTTATTCAAAAAAAAATCCCGAGCATGGCCGGGTACACATCAGTTGGTATTCATATAAAAACACTATGAAGAATTATCTTTAATAAGATAAAATTATCTTAAAAACTTTAAAGCTTAATTGAATTAATCAAGGCAAAAAGTAAACTTCATGAAAAAAAGTGACTGAATGAGCACCCTGAGTGAATTATCATTTTTTAAAGGTGATAATGATGAATTTCTGTGTTTTTTTCGGTTTCGTGTTTAATTTAGGATTCGTTAATATTCTTCGATGATTAAATAATATTAAAGTTTTGAATATAGCAAAATATGCAAACTTGGCTTTTAAATTGATTTTTAGGAACAATAGTTTAAAAACACAATGCATGTCATTGTCACTTAAATTAATAATATATATCAAGATAAATTTAAAAAAATATATAATAATTTGTACACGTCGAGTATCGAACCCAAAACCTCTGGGTCTGTAGATTAAAATATACGTGCTTAATATTGAAATCAAAAGTTAGTTACAATCCGTGTTGGTCAAATGAATTCATTTATTTTTTCGCGTGCAGCTCTTACACCATTGCCTGTTCATAATTTTCTTGAAGAAAAGGTTTGAGAAACGCCGATGTAATGCATATCGCATAGTGTGCGATGTGGTATAATTATTATGAACAACAATGATGTGACGTTTATGCAGCGTAACGTTACGTCATAAATTATGCTAATGGCACGATTAAGGAGAATATGAGGTCACATTATTATGGAGTCGAAAAAAGATGTCATGAAAATGAGTAGGTACCTACACCTGCGCGTAATATTATTCTACATAAGGTAACTAATCTATTTCTACTTTTTAAAAAGGAGACAGTTATTATTTTATAAAAAAAAAGTTACTGTAACTTGAATGGTCGTTTAGTACTATGATTATTATTTTTTTTTAATATTATAATTTTTGCTCTTCTACATATTCATAATTTAAAAATAATATGGTATTTGAAACTGATCAGACGATTTTAAATGACTAACAATATAAACAAATTTCCTAACGTTTATTTTCTCAGCAAGAAAGATTTTTTAATTGTCATTTTATAATACTCTTTTGGGTGATACTGTGCACATGTAATATGTAAAAGAAATCTTCAATAAATGTATAATTATTTTGTGGCTTCATTATTAATCAAATTAATAAGAAATAAATTTGTTTACATCACTGTTTAATATATAAATACCAACATATTTCAGAAGCTTCTGTGTATCCTAATCAGGGAAGCTTTGCTTCTGAAAATGTTGATATGTATATATCAAACAGTGCTTTAAACAAATATATTTCTTATTAATTTTATAAAAAAAACTTTTTATATCTATTTCGAACCCACATTTGGTTACGCCAATGACCATCTCACGTACGAACTAGCCCCGTGGCACGCATCTGAACCGGACAAATATTTACCGGCCGTTTTCTTTGTGCGCATGTTTCGCTGCCATTAACCGGGGCTCGTGGGGTCTGTTTGGCCAGAAAGCTCGCCGCTACCCTCCGCTGTCCGCTTTTACCCTCTATCTACTCGTACCCCGTCGCTATCTGTGCGCCACTGTTTACGGGTGGCAAACAGCGGTGCGAGCGTAGCCTTAGTATCGGAGACAGCCGAGAGGCCAGATAGAAAGGGGATAAAGTAACTACTGCTCTATCCAGTGGAGATAAACGCTTACGCTGTTTGTCCTCCAATAATTAAACTGGTCATTTTGTAGTGGCATTTGAAAAGGCAGGTTAGATTGGAATCTGGTGAAAGAAATCACCACGATTCTAAGAAACCACTGATAATTACGTTTTTATTTGATATATGTTAAACGATGAAAATGCAGGAATAATGTCAACGTCAAGTAAACCTACTCGTATTAAATGCATTCTTGAAGTCGTTATGGTGTTTTCCCAACAAAGTAAGAAACTGCTGGTTTTACCTTTTTTTTATTGGGAGATAGGTTAATCTATTATAGTTTCTTTAATTATAAATGGATTTGTAGTGCGAAAAAATGGGTAGGAAAAGAATTAGCTAACACCATTTAATTATTTCTTCTGAAAGATACTCGCTCGCCAGTGTAAAACTGAGAGTACATTTCATTTTTAAATCATCTAACTTACCAGCCTTATAATCTAAAAATCTCAAATTAATGAATGGACTTGAAACTAATAATATCAATTTTCCAGCACAAGAGTTTCAAGTGTTTTAGAAAATATTATTAAAAAATCTTTCTGGTATTTTCCATATTTTAAGTCCGTAATACCGTTATGGTAAGCGATGTATAAAAAAACGAAATAAACATCTTTTATAAATAAGAAATTTCCATATATAACATTCGAAAAAAAATCCGAGTTTCGTACTTACTTGCTGCAATAAATTAATTCAACATAGTGATGATACATGGTGTCTCCTTCACCCCGGAGAATAGCAATTTTCTACGTTCGGCGAAACAATATCGCGTTACGATAGTTGGTTTCACTCGAACCTCCTTGCGGGGTGATTACGACCCCCCGGCAGCGAGGCGGGTTTGAGTTGACCCCACAGGACAAACAGTGGCGGGCTGATCCAACCAGCCCCGCGCAACCACACATTCCACCTCCTACTCAACTCCCCATACACGATTATTATGTATAATGTATGTATGGAGCAATGCCGGAACGCGCACTCTTGCACACAAACATCTAGCGGGGCTCTTCCAGGCTTTCTCAGTTTCTGGGGATATTGAAAAACATATTATATTTATACAAGAATTTAAAAATCTGTTTTGTCAATTGAAATAAATATTAACAATCAGAATAATCGGCTAATGTGTTATCTTTATTATGTTGTATGTCATGAAAACAAACTCTAGGCAAGCATTATTATGGAAGATATGAAAACCTGTGAAATGTGTATATACAGGCGCATACTCGAATTCCCCTGGCTGATGGTAATTTATTTTAGTTTTTTTCGTAATAATAATAATAATAATAACAAAGCAGTTGTATAGCGCAGTTTTGTGTTATTTCACTTCAAGTGCGCTTTACTATAAATAAACTTATATATAATAACTAACTATATAATAACTCCATTCAGTGGTATTCCTCCAGTGCTACTTTTACAAGTAATAATACCTAACTAAAGCACGTGAACACCTCAGCACAGGTTCCCTCAGTGAAGTGTTCACTAAGCACAATGGAATTTTCGTTAATAAATTATTGATATAAATAAATAATTAAACCTCTTCTTCGATTGGCCGAAATTTTTCCTGAGAAAAATGTTGAAAGTTAAAGTAGAGGCAGATGCTTCATTTTATGATTTTACCCTTCTTGAATAGAAAAAAAACATGCTTTTATTCTAACTAAAACGAACTAATATTTAAGGGACAAAATTGAGAAACTCATGATGTTAAATTCTTTGTATTGTTAAGAGTTTTCATAATATTTAAACGTGAACTAAACTACGAAGTAAAAATCTGATACTTTCCAGGGGGAATTTACTGTTGCGCGGTTTGCTGGTCATAGGCTAACTGAAGAGCTAGCACGAAAATTAATCCTTCTAACAAATTAACTTAATAAATTTCCTTGGTAGGATTGTACATCGTTCTTGCGTGCATATCTACGATATTTGTTATTAAAAAATATATTATTCAGTGCTTATAACGTCTACTAAAACGAAAAGTTATATCGGGTTATACACACTAGCGCATCTAGTGAAAAATATGTACAGTAGTCACTTAGCTTTCAAATAAATGTGTATTGTATTGTATTGTATTGTAAATATGAAATTATTATCCTTGAAGAATTCGCGTCAATAGATCTACTCCCATATCTAATCCATCACGTCCCCTTTGTTAGAGATTGATACAACGCTATAAATATCTGTCCAGCCGAGCAGCCTTCAATTATTCCCACGTACCTACTGACACACCCTCGTCAGTTTTTAAGACTCGAGACATTGACCTCCATTGTTAGGGTGCTAGTATTTCCTATTTTATTTATCTTTCTTCTTTTGTTTATTCATACTTCATGAAGCATCTTTTAGTTATGTTTTCATGTGAAAATTAAAAAAAAACAGCTGTGAAAAAGCAACCAGTTAACATGTCACTCAATTCGTCTCAAATGCTGTGAAAAAAATTATATATAACCGTACCTACTTGCGTGGGCATCATTATCGAAAAGCAAATTATTCATATTTAATAATACGATTTGAGGATTAACTTCAAGTAATTACGAGTACAATATTTAAATACGCAGAGAAAGTATGTTTTTCGAAAAAAAAAAATTACTCGAAATTTCCCGAAAAAAAATCGAAAAATCGAAAAAAACCGAAATTACCTTGGGAATGGATGAATTAATTCACCAGACGTACGGAAGGTTTGAAATAGCTTCCTCAATTGTCCGTGATATTTGTAAGCATCGTGTAATCTGTTAACTTCTAATTTATAACCTGATTTAACCCAGTCTCACTAACGTAGTATCTTAAAACTGTGACTTCGGAAAACGAATCGCAACGTAACTGTCAGCTGTCTTAGTTAATCTAATACGTTCTCATTTTATTCTAATCATTTCGTTACAAATGCGATGTAGTAAAAAAACTAAGTATCTTAACTAACTTTCTTAATCTCACCAAATTGCATTATTGTTTGAACGTCTATGTTATATTACTATAGAAAACGTAGGGTGGCTCTTTCACTAGACATTAATGAATTTATCTCATCTTCGCTCAATCAGTTTATTAAAACATTTTACATGTTCTGCTTTTTTTAAATTATCAATTTAAGATATTTTACAAAAAAATTAATGCACAAAGTCCCGATAAACAAGTTTTTTTGTAGTTTGTTTAACGGGAGCTTCTCATTCAAAACGTTATTCAAAAATTTACAGTTAAGATTACAAAATACGTATATTTATATAAAATAAAAACGTATGTAACAAACTTAAAGATTAAATAAATGCGACTTAATATGTAATCTTGGTGTACCCTAACAATTAACAACCGTAGTATAACCACACCTTACTCAATTCGTATATTTCTTCAATGTCGACTTCATATAGTTTCTCGTTGAAATTTTGCCCCGAACTACAGTAAAGCAACTCAACCTCACTCAATTAGCTTAATCCAGCTTTGGTGAGATAAACAATCGGCCGCCATTGGTGGGGCGGGGTTTATGAAACGCCGTCATTTATTTCTACTTAAATTTGATAAATTTTTGTAAATATTATTAGGAAATAATTTCTTCAAAAGATTTGTATTCACTTTGTGGCATCTATATATTCCTGATGAAGAAAGCATCGATTTCAAAACATGTTGATATGTCTATGTTAATAAAGTGGCGAATACAAAGTAGTTTTCAATTAATTTATTATTACGAAATATTCCAGAAGTGTATTTTAACAATGTTTTTTATTCGTGGTAACATTAAAAAAAAAATTAAAACGGAGTTTTTTTTTTTTAAATTTCTTATCATCACCTAATAAAACGTTTTTGTTTTCTTAGAACAGCCATGATATAAAGCGATATTATTTAATAGAATAGTATTAAGTATACAATATAGGTTAATTGTGAAATAAAATCCACAATTTTTTTTTTTTAGTTAGTTACCATTTAGTCAATTTTCCCAAGATTTTTTTTTCTCCATATGTTTCCAAAATATAAACTTACCACACATAGAGCATGCGAAATGAGTGCTATGTCCTAGGGAAATCACATACCTTGAGGAAACTTTATTTAGTTGTGACACCGACGTACTATTTCATCGCTAATTTCCTCGAAAAATTGTATTTTAACCGAGTAGAAATTTGTCTTTTGATATTTGATAAGAAATTTAAAAACAAATCTTAAAATATTTCCTTATCTGAATACGACGGTTAGTATAAGAAACCGATATAAATTAATAATATTTTATGATTTTTCTTATATTAACACACTTTGAGCGGGAAGGGTAGTTTTACCCGCGCGGCCGACTGGTGCTTATCGGCGGGTCGGGTAAAATTACCCTTTACGCCGACTCCACTTTAAAGGCGAGAAAGGTAAAGTTACCCGATTATTTCGCGCGACTATTTAATCTAAACGCTTGAAGATGTTCCAGACTACACACACATATAGAAAAAAAAGATAAGCGGTCGTTTCTTTTACATACACACATACTAGCGCTGCTGAATGAAAGATTGGGCGTGATAATTAATTTGTGCCGAATCAATTATTCAGTGAATCATATCCCCCTTCTTTCCACATTTCCAAAAAAAAAATGTAATAGATGTAAAATAGGAATAGTGTAAAAATAGGAAATAAGATTTGTACAGCGCCCTTGGTGTGATTTTTCACAAAAACGGCGCTATGAAAATGATCCGATTATTATTATTATTGATTGTTCTTTGATGGGTGAGTAGAATGGAAATTTTATCGTGTTAAATTTCATAGATTGTTTATTCATGGTACTGGGAATAGGAGTACCTATTATATTTTTATGACGTGTTATGAATTCATTGAACCTTTTCTCTTATGAGATAATCCCTAGGATATTATTACAATCATCATTTCCTGAATGAAAGTGCGTATACGAAATTTCATTAAAAAAATAGTGGATGGTTTAGAAGATGGAGCGATTTTTTAAAAATTATTTTTATTGCATTTTCGGCCGGTTTTTGCCCGCTGCACGCACCTGTGAGAGTGTAGCGGCCGCTCGCCCAGCGTGTTAATAATTTTATGTTTTCAGCATTCATCACTTTGAAAAAAAATATATATTGGGATTTGCCACACCCCATATCACTAACGACGGGTTAAGTCAAAGTGTAAGAACTTGCTATATACCAGCTCATTCTCATTATTGAAATATCATCTGTCAAAATAGAAAACGCAGTGAAACTTATATACCTGCTAACTGTTTTATAGAATCTAACCCAACACCACCTAATCAGATTTTTGCAACACATTACTGTGATATTATTTGATGATAAGAATTACGCAAATCATTCCATCATCATTATCAACGGAAAACAGTGCGACAAACTGACAGAGTTACGCTATTCTAGATTACACATTAAAGTTTTCTTTTTCTTTTTGATTCTTGCGTGTGATATAAGAACAGAACTACTGCGAGAAAAATATAATGTGTTACGTGGGTAAATATAAACAACGGGTTACAACTTACCGCACTTATTTTTCATTTTTAACATATTTGAGTTGGGTTATATAAATTATTGTTATGAAACATGGCAAACAGTTAGGTGGATCGAGTGAGGGCAGTATGTTTCTACAGATAGCTAAACTGTGAGCTAAACTTAAATTTTAACTGTCAGTTACTGTAACTCGGGTGTTAAATAGGAACAGGCGCTGTTTCAAGTACAGTTTTGTTAAGGTAATAGTTATTAGTGTGGTCGGTCTAGAAAGCAGAATATTCCTCAAAATTGTATGAAACAACTCGCTGCATCATTTTTTGGTCGGACAACACCGACAGTTAAATTTAATCTCTGGTGAAATACAAACAACAACTGTCAAAATATGCCACCGGTATTAGTTGGCGTCGTACTGGTATCTAAAATATATTATTTTATGGCTGAATATATCAATGGAGCTGACAGTTTTGTTCCTACAAAAATATTCGTGCGAGCATTTAAAAATAAATTACTACCTAAATACAATATTACAGGAAAACAAAAGTAATACATATATACCTTTCAATAATTGTAATATCATAATGAATTTGAAGCATTGCAAATTTAACGAGATCTTTTGACACACGGTATGGGACCAAAATTTCAAAATAATTTAAAAAAATAAACATAATTTAATAATATTTACGCTCGGGTCGAAATGTTTTCGCTTTTCGCTGAATACATGTTATTGGATGAGGAATTCGTCGTCACTATCATCATTTTACATAATATTATTCATGAAATAAATCGTAAGTAATGTTGAAGCGAGCAATTTCGTCAACATAACTGTCAAATGTGTTAAAATCGCCGAGTAACTATCGGTTTTAGGAAAGTAAGTGCTAAGGTCAGAAGTGACGTAAAACAGGCAGTTAAATCGACGCCTTTTGGGGAAATTGAACTTTAGCATGCCGTTTAACTCTTACTTTGACTATAGCATGCGTTGAAACAGTTTTATACAAAACTGAATTTTGGATTGGAGGCCAAAATACCCATCCAAACGGAATGATATATTTTTTTGTAATTAAAGTTTAAGTAAATATCTAGTACGAATGAGAAGTATTTTATTTTATTATTATTTTTTTTTAAGTATGTCCCATTAAAAAAAAACAATTTTCATAATTTTAGAGGCAGCTTACAAAATAATTTTTTTAACTTTTAAAAAAATATCTCACTTTTACTATGTAAGTATGATTAAATAAATAAAAATATAAAAATAAAACATTTAAAAGAAAAAGGTTTTTTCGGTTCGATATTTTAAATTCTGTTCGGAAAATTTGTGTTCCACCCTAAATTGATCGTTTTTAATTTAATTTAAAGTCCACCATAATGCTTTTTTTAATATTTTTAAAATAAAATAAAAATATTATATAAATAAAATATTTTCAAAGCAGATGGGTTAATTTTTTTTTAAATCGCCGTTAGCCGTAAGTTAAAACAAAAATAAATAAAATACTTATCATCCGTACTAGATATTTACTAAACCTTTAATTAAAAAAATAAATCATTCAGTTTGGATGGGTATTTTGGCCTCCAATCCAAAATTCAGTTTTCTATGAAACAGGCACCGCAGCCATTCCCCTTAAAATCATAATCTAGTTGTTGTTCACTCTAAAAGTACCTACATTAATCAATAACTATTTGTTTACGTAGAAAGCAATTACCTGTTTATTAAATAAAACAAACACTTTATTGTAAACCACAAATTTGTTTTTTAAATTAACACCAACCAGTTTCCCTTATAGCTTAAAACATAAAAGTTTAAATTTATCTAATACTTTAAGTGGTTTCTTATGGAGGGGATGTCAAATAATAATCTTTAAATGTGTATATAAGTTTATTGGCGATTTTAGCACAAGTTCACGTCATTATTATTAAGTTCTTGTATGATATCATTCGTCGCTCGAGCGCGGGGTATGCGGAAGTGCCCGTGAAATCATTCCCGGCTTCTCGGCCGGCACTTTCTTCTTCTTCTAATTTAAGCCTGCTAATTGTATTCCATTGCTGGCTAATTGTATTCATCGACGTTACACTATTATATGTAATATATACTTACGTATCAAAATTGCTGATATATATACGTTCATAGATAGTGTTTTTGATTTGTAAACCAAAATTGTTTCAGAAACAAAAGGATATCGCGACCTATTTTTTTTTCTTGTGTGTCTTACTCTAATTCATATTATTTGAATTATATATGTTTCAATTATTAATTACTTTTGCTTGGTATCCAAAAAATGCATTTATTAGCTAGAGTCTAAATAAAAAAATAAAAAAATCTTGATTCTTGTCAATTTGCGAATATATTAAGGTGATAATTATCGACAAAACAGTAAAAAAATAGTAATAACACTAATAAGTAGCAGTAATTTACATAAAGTCTATGAGCTGCATCTACCATATACGTCTCTCGCAAAATCCTCTCAAAAAAACTTTTTTTTTAAATAAATTACCATTTCGCGCAGGTGGCTGAGCCTCCTCGTTGAGTCGGCCTACCGCGCCTGCAATGTTTGCGACTTGTATGCACTCGAATGCGTCTGACATCACGGGCCAGCGGCTATGCCAGTGCACCCAACCTGTCTGTTTATAAAATGGAATTTTCCGAATTCATACTGCCGGAGCGCCCGCCCGCCGTCTCCAGGCGTGCACATTATTGGAGTATGTTCGTAATCCGCATCGCGTACTGAGATGTAAATTCTTCCAGGGAATAGTGCATTATCTATCCGGGCATGTTGGTGCTTGATATTTGATACAGATAGAGGGGTATTCCAATATGTTGGTGGCGTTACTATTTATGCCGTGAACCTAGAAATATTGTTACAAGAGGAAAAATATCAAGGTGCATTTTTTCCACCGAAGGTTGTGTATTATGGAAGGCTTTGCATAAATCTGGCTTCGTGAACAGGAATTTTCAGTAAAATATACTTTATTTACATCTTGTTTTTAGATAAGTTTGCATTCGCGATAAAATAAGAAGTTTTAAAAAACATGATTTATAATGGTTGATTATTTCTTACAACATGAAATTTTGTTTGGAGATGAATCGGTTTTAGCTTTATCGCATACCTTATCAAATAATATTATTATACTGGTGGTTACTACCGGGTTTTGCCCATATTTATATAATAACATATCAAGACTTTCTGAGAAGTTGTTAACATTTTATTTATTTTAACTGGCTTTTTACAGATGTTCTCACTTGCAGACTTACAGATGTTTTCACTTACAGATGTTCTCACGTGAGAAGAATCCAGTTATAAAAACTCAGTTATTGTACATAAATTACATTAACTTACAAATATTCAGACCTGTCTGACAGATGCAACATTACCAAAACTCACCCAACGATACATAAAAACAAATAGAAGCAAGAGGCACAAAGTTAGCGATACATAATAGAACAAGCCCAATCACTTATATATATATTAAAGTAATGGCAGGAAATTTTTTCTAAAACTGTTAAAGTTATCGACAAAAATGTCTTAACACACTTTTTTATATAGTCGACATATTTTAGATACAAAAATAAAGTAGGCAATATTTACTCTGAATGTATTCACGTAGAATGTGCCGTTGAATGGACATTTCAAGCTAACTATTATTTAAACAAAACAGTAAAACGAAAATTACCATTTGTAATATCCTGTGAGTTTTTCCGTAGAGTCACATGTTTTGAATTTTAGAAAATATCATCTACATATACCCTTATATTTCACCGTTATGAAACAGTCAAACCATGTATTACGTCTCTCGGTATAAACAAAAACGTATATTAAACTAGAGTAAAGCACTCGGAAAAATAATACCAATCCCGCGCACTTGGAGAAATATATGATTCTATCATATTTTGTGTACCTTTGCGTAACCTTTTCGGATGATCATATATAATTTTCAGTTTCGTTGAAAGGTTCAAAGGCAGTCTCAATATCACGTGATGTCATAATAGATAATGGTTCCTATCAAAATAGGTAACTTTCAGTCGTCAATCAGCTACGATTACCTAATTTAATTAATCACGGAAGACTTTCAAAATGCTACACGAATCACTCAATTAAAATCTATTCTGTAAAGTCTCATTATTAAGTGGAGTGGGGTGGACTCGGCACGAAACTCGAGACCGTAAAGAGAGGCAAAATAGTATAACTTTGGACGACAAAAGCATTGTAAGGAATTTGATTACGCGTCCGATACAATAAATAAACTTCCCCGGCTTGTAAAGTTAATAACGCCCCGCCTTGCCTACTATTTTGCCTGTAAATCACATTCAAATAAGTGTTTCACAACTTTGCCAAACAATGAATCCATTTAAATTAAATATTTCAGTGACAAACACATACCAGCGGGTGATTTGGAATTTATTGCGAAAAACGCGCACAATATTTTGCGTTTCAGAATTATTACTACGAGTGATATTTATTCGCCTCCCCGAGAATGGATATTTTTTTCCCACGATTTTCCAAAGCTTTGTGTTTGTGTATAATGTTTGTGACGGTGCCGTTTTATTGTTGAAAATGGAAGGATTTTTTTCTTCTCAATAATAGGCATATGAAATAAACTTCTATCACTACATGACGAAAATAACGAAAATACTCGCTTTTTATTCAACTGCGTAGTTTTAAAAACATTAGTTAAATAAAAACATATTTTAGTAGAATTTTTAAAAATGGAAAAATAAATGCCCAATTGAACAAAGAGTTATACAGATGGACAAATGTGACGATTTTTTACAAAGATTGACGATTTTTGGAAGTTCAAATGAAGGTAATTCAATCAATTTGAGTAACTGCCTACACAATAGTAAAATAAATAAAAAATTCTGTAATGCCCCTTTCTTTCCGAAGAAAGCATTATATTTACAGAGGTTATTATGGGATCATTTTTATTTACATCATATTAATTATCAGTAATATTTATCAATGATATACATTTCGCATTACCCATCCTGGCAAAAGGGGGAATGCATTGCTCTACGGCCAAAGGTAGGCTGTGTGTAGTTTATCATGTTAATTAATTTATGTTTAATTTTTAAAAAGTTAGACAAATATTCCTGAGTTACAAATAACCGGGTAATATCTGAAAATCTCTTATTACCCTCACAGTAATCGGAAAATGTTACTCGTGTCGTGATGGGAAATTAGGCAGCTTAGGAATGGAATTCACGACGCCTGGGTGGGATCCAGATGCCATGCCTACTCAGCTACTGACCAGTTAGGTTGGATGTTTGGGTTCGAATTTTGTAATGAGTATTGTAGAAGGTCATTTCATTATCATATTCCACAGATTTTTAATGCCAACTGAATAAAATTCCTTACACAATTCATGGAAAATATATTTTTATAAATAATCTTTTAATTTCTCAGGAAGGAAGGAAGTTGATAGCGACTTACATGAATAGCTGATAGTCAGACGACGCCGTCGCAAGGCGGAGTCGATGTGGCCAGCGTCCAAAGTACACAGGTATTAATCATTCTCACACTGAGTTTAACAGTTAAAAAGACACCATACTAGGTGTTTACAAGGGGTAATATGGTAACTATCTTCTATAGGCCTCAAGTCCGTGTGCAGTTGATGTTTCCATGTATGGAATCGAATGATGCAATAATGAACCGGCTGCGTGCTCCAAAGAAGCACGCAGTTGATCGCTCAGTGTCTGATTTAAGAATGCGTAATGGTCGGCGGCGGGTTATCTGTTCCGCTCGACTTCATTAGTTGATTAACAAAGATGGCTGGCGGAAACTCAGCGGATTGGTTAATTGAGGTAATTCTCCGGCGAGATGTAGTGTCATTGGATGTGGTGTGATGTTTTGCAAACGAGAGCCTAGAAGTATTCTAAGATCTTCTATTCGTTACGTAACACTATATAATGCAAATATCATGATGCTAGAGCTCAGTGTTTAAGAATTTGTGTGGGATGAACACACAGATTTTCTGTTTCAAAACTTAATAAGTTATTTTTCATCATTGAAGATAATGTTTCAAAATTAAACACGAAACCGAAAAGACACAAAAAAGAAAAAGACTACCGTAGCAATTGGGACTCGAACCAATGATATTTTCTCTGTCTTTTCGGTTCCATGTTTCATTTTGAGAATTTTTAATATTATCTTCAATAATTAAACATACTCGTATATTACATAGAGGTTTATAAGCTTCAATAACCAATTCCAAAATCAAATTTTAATCGTTTTATCTGAAAACCCTTACTGTCGTTAAAATATATTATTTTATCTTTCCCGCTATAGGTAGACCTAAAAAAAAGTCAACTATGTAAATAACTTCTTTAATGACATTTTTCACTGAAAAGTTTGTCGTGCCTGCCACGTCTCCGTATCTCTGCAAGTTGAAGTTGTTTCCATTCCTGTTACAGTGAGAAAACAAACCTCGCAGCTCGCAGCCATTCACTTGATGGCGTATCAAGATATGAGGTCCATAACACGGTTCCCCGCCCTCGCCCTCGCATCCGATACCGCCGCCCTCGCTGAGCCGGGGTTAAGCGACTGATCCTATACAAATGAAGCCGACGTATTGCGTTTTTTCACTTTCTCGAACTGGGTGGTGTGGCGATCCTTCAAATGTGGCAATATATTTTTGGATATTCTACCTACAATGAGCTCTTGTGAATTTTTTTTTTAAATTAATTTTGTGTTTATTTATTAACTCTTTACAAAAAATCATTCTACGTATCTATTGTAACATACGTTTCTTTTAAATAATCGAATTTATTGCCTAGTGGCAATTTCTACCAACCAACTCTTATTGGGAAAATAATGTGGTATAATAACATTGCAGAGTTCCCATTGACTTTTCACACTTAATATTTTTGTATACAGTTAAATAAGTTTGTTTGTACAATAACACTTAAGTGTGATATTTTTATTTGAATCGTTAAGCTTTTCGGCTTTTACATAGTATACTATAAAGTATAAGACATGGACTATATTGTAAAAAATATGTGAGTAATAAAGAGCCCTTATAAGCGTTTATAATAACAAAGAGAATATTCAAAAATATCTGTAGATAACATAGCACAAATAAGCGGATATTAAAGGTATATAAAAATTAGAACTAATGTGAGAAAAACAAAGAAAAAGATTATTAAATTAAAATCAATTTAACTTTTCTTCAAATTAAATGGTTTATAATATTTCGGACACCATATATTTAATTACTAAATATATCACCACATCAGAGTAGATAAACGAGTTGGTGAGTATATGTTTGTATCAGCGATATATTCCATATATCTGTGATATGTGCATATACATTACCATAGTTATGAATTCTATGCAACTGAATGTTAAATTGTGCGGCCGTTGTAGTATTGTTGCAATAGAATGGTAATGATAATCTTGTGTTTCTGGCCGGTACCTGAATTAGCTGAAGTAAATCAGGGCATTCGGTTTTAATATATATGATTTTAAATGAATACGCTAGATCGAAAATAATTATTTTATAACTCAAATTTATTAAGTTCAACAATCGTAACAGATAAGTGAAGCTTTATTGTTCTCTCGGCTTAAAATTTTAAAAACTTGGGAATTTGTTTTCAACTCTTTCCTTTCTGTGAGAATGTGCGTGGAAGTGCGGAGACCATACAGATAACTAATATTCAACCTGGCTCCTCACTAGTGATGTGTATGGAAGTTTTAAAGGGTTAATGTTCGTAAAATCTTTGACCACTCTCAGTACAAAACCATACATTTTTAGACCTTTTTTTAAATATTTTCAATGTGTGATGAGAAGCTAAGTTTGGTGTCAAAAGTTACACCTAAGTTACTTATTTCAAAAACAGATTCAAGAAGTATGTTATTAGTTATGTAATTAAATGAAACTGGTTTTACAATTAATGTCTCGGGTAGGGAAGGGGGAAGAATTTAAGTGTTTGGGAATTAACAATTATTATACTGGTGGAAAAACAAAAGAAGACGCACCTCTTTGTGGACCAATATATTAATCTGCCCGGATTCTCTCTCCCTCGGAAGACGTGGACCTCTCCAAACCGCATCCGGTGCAGTCACTTTACGTATGGTGCACAAATGGGGCCTAAAGGATTCT
Organism: Halesus radiatus; assembly: GCA_022606495.2. Lineage (NCBI taxonomy): Eukaryota > Metazoa > Arthropoda > Insecta > Trichoptera > Limnephilidae > Halesus > Halesus radiatus. Next base: position 199,889 of record JAHDVE020011968.1, read on the forward strand.
TAGTAATTGTCTGAATAGATATATTCAAACAACAGACACAATACATCCGAGAAGAATGTCCCCCTCGTCAGTTTCCCGAGGCACAACTATAATGGCTAGCTGGATAACCCAAGTATCCAACTTTGACCTCCACCAACTTTCTTACACTAAACAAAAAGAAGAAAAATAATTCCTCAAACGCATTAATCGCTTTTATTATTTTTTGGAAATATTGGAAACCCAAAATACTAGAAAAAATAAATTAACACTATGAAAACAAGTCAAAAACGTTGTCGTGTGATAAGAGGCACAGAAGTAGAACTCCGATCTTATAATCTAATTTATTCAGTAGACATCTAAAATTTCACCGACGTCTTCTTAACCTGACATGAAAGTATAATATGATGATAATTTTGATGTTACAGCATATTCTGTTAACAATGTTATATTTAAGTTAAACAGAGGATTAATAGTAATAATGTTTCAATATATTGTATGATATATTTACATGACCATATTTACATAGTAAATATGATAAATATATTTTTAAATACGGTAAACCCGCAAATAATTTTCTGAGTTGTCTCTAAAATTATGTTTTTTTTTCATGGCATATGTATACTTCATAATTTAAAACAAAAATAAATAAAATACTTCTCATGCGTACTAGATATTTAATAAACCTTTAATTAAAGAGAAATAAATGTCATTCAATTTGGATGGGTATTTTGGCCTCAAATTCAAAGTTAAGTTTTATATGAAACAGGCAGCGCAGCCGTTCCTCTTTGATATCTACATTTTTCAGAGGCAAAGCTTCCCTCATCAAGGATAAACAGTGTACTTTTTTTACCATTTATTTATTAATATATATTTAAATATGAGTCTGCCTACGTTCGTGTATAAAATCTATTAAATTTAGTCATTTCCATAATTAGAAACGAGTATAATTGAAAAAATTATTTCAGATTTAGCCCGCGGTAATTTTGGTGTTGTCTGCCCACAAGTATTCTAATAATACCTTTTCACAGGCTGCGTCATCTGCAAATATGTAATTACAAATTTCTTTTAATCTACGTCGATTGTATGGTGGAATCAATAAGGCGGTCTCAGTGGATCAATGGTTACGATCCTTGGCTACGAATCCGGAGGTTGTATATTATACATTATAGTATCGTAATATCGTTATCTTCCGGTGTCTGTTTTCTTCGTATCTTGGAGATCCGTATCTTGACATCTGGGAATCTGCTTAAAACTAATTTGATATAAAGTGGTCCACATCCTTTATGAGACTTTGAAATATATGTCAGAAAAAAATAAGAAGAATATTTCTTTGTAATTTTTTTTTCCCATTTCAATTATAAATAAGATTATTTTTGTTTGATCAAAACTGAATTTTAATTACGTGAAAACTGTAATTTTAAAAAAATATACAAAGAAGACTCATAACTATCCAATCACGCATAGAATAAAAAAATATTGGATGGGGATTTGGCTCAAATACCTATATAAAGCAGCTCGTGGAAACACGAAAAAGTATAATAAAAACTATCTTAAAAGTACCTACGTATAAGAACTCCGTCAAAAGAAATTTGTGAAAACTTTAATATTTTCAGTATTAAAAAACTCTACTCAAAAAATTCTTTATTTAATTTTAAAAGAAAAAAATGAATACCCTACTTACTAATACACTTACACTAGAAGGGAAAAAAACCTCAAATCTACTAAGCAATTCTAGGTTAAATACATCCTTTGGCCAGAAAAACTGGAAATTCCATGCTACAAAATTGTATGATGTCCTTCTAAATGATATAAAAAATACCACGGAGATACAAAAGTTCAAAAACAAATTATGACTAAGAAAAGTTGAGCAAATTAGAAAAAAATATGAAGAAAATAAATGCATGTATCAGTAACGCCAATACACTAACCGACAGTCCGCCTCAAAATAAGAATTCCCAGTGAGGAGACTGCGGATATAAGAAACTATTGTAATATATACTTCTTAATAAGGTAATATGAAAAATATTTATGTATCTATATAGTATTTAATAAAATAAATATACTGCATATTCACCTTATTTTTCAAGTGGGAAACTCAATTTATCGCCGAAACAGCTGACACAATAAATAAAAAAAATAACATTGTTCCAGAACTTAATAAAAAAATTCTTAAAATTGATTTAATTTCTTCAAAAAATGTAAAATTATTCTGTGGTGTCATTATTAATAAATATTAAAATAATTCTTTAGGTTTATAATTTGTCTCTTCTTAAATTATTATTTTTCTATCTTTATTATTTGTCTATACTTGTCATTTTATCTTAGTATACTGTGGATGCAGATGAGGGAAGCTTCGCTAACGAAACATGTCGATATAAATATATTAAACAGTGGTTTCAGACAAAATATTTCTTACATAAATTGATTTACATTAAATCGATAAAAAAAATATGGGTAATATGTAATACGTGCAAAATGGCGCGGTTACTACTACCTAAATTACATACGAGTACGTCCCCACAAGACGGAACGCCGCATATACTTCAGCTCTTCAAATTCATACCTTGTCTCAAACGGCGTCTCGTCTCGACGAAATAACACATGCGTGAGGTTCACGTGACAATATTACAGACGGACAGATTTACATATAGAGAAAATTACACAGAATTGCACACTTAAAAAACAGGGTTTGGGAGTGTTTGAGTGTGTCAAATAAATTCCACATTGGAAAAATAAAACATAGTTAGATTTGACGGAACTGACGGTCTAATTTAATATTAAGTCGATTCAGGCTTTATGTGAACAAAATAAAAGATAAAATAGTTTTAATCGTGTTTCTTTTAAAACAATTTTTTTGAAATATCATTCGCTTAAATAAACACGTTTATTAAAAAAAATATTGGCAATGCTCTCTCATTTTATGTCCCACAACTTTTTCATTTGATTCCAAATTCCAATTTTAACTTCAAATCATGTTAAAAAATAAAACTAAAGGGATTAATGAATGTCCGTAAAATATGTATGGCTTTGCAGTTTTTTTTGTGTAATTTCATCATGTAACGTGGACTTTTGAAGACATCTGACTTAAGAGTATACCTGAAATACCGGAACGGCATTCTTCTTGGCATTCGCCGACTTCTCCTTCTATTCATATAATCCTTTTGACTCTTTTATCCGTTCATGAAAATTGGTATTTTCCTTATTGTGTTCCAGTTATTTTTGAGATATACGCGTATCAATGACACAAAATGCAAAAACACAACGAGACGTGACTTTCAAAATATTAACTTGATGTTTTCCCTTAATATTTATTTGTGTTTTCCAAAATTTTCTTCCAGAATACAAACCATGAAATAACCGTAAACGAGTTAAGGCTCCGAGTACTACACACGCACGAAGTTATGTACCATAAAAATGTTATAAAAAAACACTGAAAGTATCATCAGGGCTCTATGTTCTATGAAGGTTTTGAATCGTGCACTAAAAAAAGTATTACCTCGTCAAGGAGCCGCAGATTTATACGCCAGTGATGAATTTATATTCCAACATTGGATTTAACGTTACATTATAAGCGTAATTTACCCACTTGCGTATTCAATGGTTTCGACCGTTCTTCATAAATTCTTCATAAAACAGTATGACACTCTCTATAAAACAAAGTCAAGGCATTGTGGTTTTTGAGGGGGACATGAAAGCGATAGTTTTGAAATTTGGCAAAGAACTTACTTATGGCATCCAGAGTATAAAATTATGGAAAATTAGGACTCTGGGGAAGCATTGCAATCGTGGAAAATATTGTTACTTTTTTTCATTGATTTCCCACAGTCTGACACCCTACAGTATAACAAAGTGAATTGAATATCAAACGAAGTGGTTTATTGTATTTTTTCGCAAAATAGCTGAAATTCATGGAATGTCTTCAAAACTTCATTTATTTTGTGCTACAAAACAATAGTCGTGTTGTCTACAATTTTAATGTTCTTCCAGAAAAAACAAAAAACAAATTTTCGGAATATTAAGGTTTCAGTTTGCATTTCTAACCTTTAAGTCGCATCAATGCCCCGAGACCCACCGCAAATCCCCCCCCCCTCCTCACCCTTTCCCATTCTATTTATTTTACCCGTTGTATTGTCAAGATGGCGAGTCAAACCCACGGACCACGTGGTTTAAATATCACATTTTTCCTATTGCCAGATACTGCAAGCATTGTGATACCACTAAAATATGAACCCGTAAATCATTTAGAAGAATAATTTTATGATTAGAATGATGCAGAGTACATTCTGAGCGATCACGACCCAATCTTTTTACGGTCTGCCACGGGTATTTTCCCACCTTCCTCTTCCCCTTCTCCGTCCCCTCCCCAATACCTTCAGCCTCACAACATTTCTCAGTTGGGGATGCCATAGTCTCACTGGCTCCAGGCGGTTGAGAGCAGTTGGGACTCTTGTACGGTATTCATATAAAAAAAAGGTGAGGAGCAAAATTATGACGACTATTTGTGTGAATCGCTCAAAATATGTCTGCAATATGTGTAGTGTAAAAGTATGTGTATCTTTAATTTTTGTAATTACTTAATTATTTTCAGGAGGATTGGTATTTTATTTACATACGTACAAATAGTTAATAATTTAGTAAACGAAAACATCGTTTTTAATAACGAAGATGTCACATTATGCAGTTTTTTAAATTGTTTTCGTATATGTTTTTTGTGAAAGGAATTATTCCAAAGTTCAACAGCGAAAATACAACTATTTTAGTGTAATTTTGTGAAATATTTCTCATTGTTTTTTAGATATGTGTACGAATTTTAGCAATATTATCTATGATTAAGTCCCTTGGATACACGACACCACATACGTTAGTTTTGTTCACCACTCCACCTAAGGATTAATGCAATTCCCCTGTAAAAGCTTTGCAAACCCAATAAAATATTTTCCTACATAGATCACAACATAAAATATTATGTTGTGATCTATAGTTACGGAAGACACGTTTTTCAAGAAGACGGAATTTTGTGGTCAAGTATTTTTTTTAATAAATCAGTATGTTCTGAAGAATATAATGTATTGATTCAGAGTATCTAAGCTAACAAAGAGAGCAACAAACAATAATAGCGTGAAAACATGTTTAACAGTAACAGGAAACGAACTCACGACCTTAGAATCATAATTTTATTCAACCACATAACCACAGAAGCACTCTAGCTACACGTATTCTCGAGAATTATAGTTGAAAACTCTAATTCTATAACCCATTGAACATTAATATTCATAATACCTTCAGAATTCATAAATAACATCACTCATAGAGGCACGAAACCGCGATGCATTCAACGAATTTCATATCACAGCTTCCTACAAAATATAACATGCCTGGCTGTTCAGATTAATACGAAGGTATAATATAACCTGCTTATATGATTTATGAATGGGAATTCTACATAAACACTTTGATAATATGAAGTGTTCCACTTGAGTGACTTTTGAATATGAAAATGACACAATTTAATATGAATTTTCAATCATGTTATATTATTAACCGGGAAAATGACATAATCATGCCTGAATGCAAAAGCGAAGCTTGTACGTTATCGAGTTTTATGTAAAAAGTGTTCAGGTGGACGGAATATAATTGATATATCAACGAGAACTCGGGTTCGATTCCCCACCACTTGTGCATAAAATTTCTGCTTTTAGAAAAGAAAATATACCTTTACATATTATGCATGTGTACATATATGTTTATATAATACCCCAGAAGAACCTTAACTGCGAGAATCAGTGTCTTCTGTCTATTGTAAAGGTGAAGGAAGTGGCGAACGGCAAAAATAGTGAGACATGGAAGATTTGCAGGGATCTAGCTATTAAAATCTAGTCGCTAAAGATTATAATGAATAAAAAAGTAGGTTAAATAAAAATGATTCAATTCTATTTCACTTTATGGTATTTAATCCATACGATACAGAGAATATCACCTAATCTAGTGTTATACTGTCCATCAATTATATATTACTTGAATGTTGGTCAGTGCTCTATATACGAGTAGGCCTTAGGTAATTTTCTATACTTCCGCCTGTTCTCGTATCAACCACTCAACTGTTAACATGTCCTTATAAAGTTCCAGTGTTAATCATTAAATATATAAGTCATCACTAGTCTTCATCATTTATAATTATAACAACCCGGAAAAATATTAATCAAGAGTTATAAACACTTATTTTAGAAATTTTAAAATTTTTATATTGAAACAAAAACTGTGTCTGGTTTCCACTCAGGCTTTGTGGGTTAAATACCCTTCCTAGCAAATTCCCCTATCACTGCACAAGCAACATCTTCGCTTATAACATGTGTAGTAGGAGCAAATATTGATAAGTTATTCGTTACATGGATATGTTTGTCATTCTTTGAAAAAAAAAATTAAGCAACTAATTTTATTCCGCGATGACCTCAAAGAGCCTTCCGCTCTCTCTGGGGGCCATACACTTCCAAGGAATTCGGTCTGTGAGCATCATAAGATAATCGCAAAAATGTCCTGGGAATACCGTCATCCGGCAGTGGATCAACTTATGCCGATTATTTCTAAACGATACGTATATACGTACAATTCACAAAAATACTACATCATAAATCATTGAAACTGTCAGCTAGCGAGGCATTCACCATACGCTATTATATACGAGTATATATTCGTAATTTACAGTACATACACATCATTCCATATAATAATTGCTTATATTATAAAAATTGTCAGAAAATAATTAAAAATGAATAAATAATTATACACATGAACCTAGGTCGGAATATGTACTTTCAGTTCAAATAAACCTTATTCGTGTTCTAATATTGACTACATTAATTTCATAATTGCCTTAGATTAAATAGATACGAAAGATACATAATTTTCTTTCATGATTTTTTGTTAGTTTACATTTTTTCAAAGCAACCTAATACCCACCAAAAACAATTTAACACTTTCCAAAGAGTTTTTAAATTATTACTCCAAGATTAAAAATAACAAGATTTCTCGGTGACGTGAAATTAATTCAGATTTCTTAAACGAAATATGATATCCCGCGATAAATAACAAACACGAGTAAATTTCCTTTCAACGAAAAAGACAGCCGGCGTGATAAAAAGTCCTTTGTTTCCATTATGTCTTTATCTTTTCATGGCAAGATTTTAACAATTAAATTCAAGAGCTTTTTTGCCTCAAATAATGTACCTTTTCTTTATTTTTAGATATTCAACTTAATTTTCTTTAGTGTATGTGGAAACTCGGTAACTATTTTTATTATAAATTGTATTTATTCACACCGACAAAAGGGTAATATCGTTTTGGAGCGAGGGAAATATTCCTTATTTTTAATTGTAAATGTAATTTTCTGACAACAACGAAAGTGATGCCAAATAAATAATATAAAAATGTAGGTCCATTTTTGGTCGTTTTATTGCCGTCAAGCAAACAATACATTTAGTTTTTTTTTCTTCTTTTTGTATTTTTGTGAATTGCATTTTGCAAATCTATCCAAAAAAATGAAAAGATAACGAAGCTTTTCTCTTTCTTCAATGTGAAATCTGTTCCAACGCCTATCGAGAATGTCCAAAATCCACCAGTGTTTTTGGCCTCCCCAGCATTCCTCAAAAGGGAGAAAATACCTTAGTTTCGCTGGCTGTGGGCAACTTGATCCATAGAATTAAAAATAACACAAGAAATGTGATGTGGACGAGTTTCTACGACAAAAAAAATATATTTCACCGCCATTTCATTTCGATCAAATGCAATGGCAATATACAATGCAGACAGTGTAAGCGAAACAGAGCGCTGTAGGTTAAAGGCACACTGGCTTCCATTTAAATTTAAGTGAAAGGCACTTTTAGAGTTTATTCTTAATTCTACGGTGGACAGCGTTACGTAAAATAAAAATGTTTATCGAACATCATAAAGATTTTTTTCCCTATACCTCCATGATAATTGCGATGTTGAAAAAAAAATTGGGCTTGTCATTTTCCACGGGTGTACTCATTATTATTTACAAAAATTAGAACACAATGCCATGTACACAAAATCTTATTATAATATTCCTAGAATTACGTGACTGTATATCCAATCTATAAAAAGTCGGATATTGCCCTCGGGGATTCCAGGGCCAGCAAGTCGCAGTACGAGATTGCCCCTGTTCCACTGAAACCGTATATTTGTAGTTCGAGGCAACAAACAGCAGCGGTGTTTGCGTTATTATGTAGTGTAATTATCTAGTCGCAAGTTGAAAACAAACAGTACAGTTGACCCGAGCCAAATTACTATTGTTCGACGCCATTTCGGAAGCGAGGTGAATTGGGGCGGATAATAATGGATATTAATTCGCAACGTTATATTTATTGAAATCAAATTGACCACTGAAATGTTACGAATTTTAAATCGTATCAAAATATTATTTTGTTTTAAAGCTGCTTTTGACAATGCTTATATTTAGAAGTTGGTTTTTCGTTGGCTTCTTGGAATTTTCTAGAACAAATAGATTTTTTGCCGCTTGAATGAAAATATGAAAACAGTTTTTTTTTTCTTTACAAAATAGTAAAAACAAAAACTAAACAAAAACAAGAGGTAATTTTTTTCTGGAAAATCGAGCTAAAAAACTAACCTAGTTGTCCCTTCAGGGAATTTCTGTTGAAAAAATCTTTGATGGAATGCTACAAAAAAAATATTCATTATAATTATTGATTGTCCCGTTGGTTGTTGTATTTAGTAAACTTGTTTTTTTGTTTACCCTTTTCGGTCTGATGCTCACTAGCGGTGGGCGAAGCGGCTCGGTTTAGTGAGCCGGATCACTAAATGAGCTCTCTGTAAAGACAACCCAAATGAAAACTGGACGAAAAAAATATCGTGTAAGAGCGTCTTAAGGACGTCATTAGGAGGGCCAAGGGAGCGAGGGAGAGGGCATGGTGCGGGGAGACGCGAACCGTCGTTCAATCGAGTTGGATCAGCGAACCTGTAGTGAGTGATCCGGATCATCGAGCCGCTTCGCCCGCCACTAATGCTCACTGACTTCAAGTTAATCTTGTCTTTGTGAACTTGAAGTAACGCAGTTTTTGAACGATAATGATGTAACAAAATTTATAATATAAATCCATAGATTTGTTTTCAACCACTTCAATTCGATATAGTAATCGACCGGTTTCGGAAGTACCCTTCCTTCGTCCGGAAAATATGAAGACTTAACTAAGATAAAAAATAATGACAGACTTACATTAATATTTAGGTGTTGGAGTGGGAGCCAACCAAAGGGGGAGAGATAATTAGAGAGTTTTCTGGAGGAACAAAGCGATTCACTTGAAAAATATCTAAAACTGGACTAAATTTGTTTGGTTATTTAACACAGTAGAATTAATATTTGGGAATTTTCTAATTCCCAGTGCATTCAAATTATCTAATTGTTTGCTTTTATTATGATGGTAAAGAATTTGAATAACTGTATCTTTATTTAAAAATGATAGGTTGAAGTAAGATGATTGGTAAACTCTGAAAAATTATTGTTATTTAAACGTCCCAAGTGTTAAGATTTTATTTATATTCATCACTTTAAATTCATTGATTATTTTATTATTCTCGATTAACATAAAAAAATAAAACATTTTTTTTATAAATATTTCAATTAGTCTTCTTTGCACTTTTTCCAGCGGTACTGTATCTATGATCATAAAGCATAACAATGCAGGGACCGAAATATTGTGAAAATGTGTTTTCTGTTTTTATAACTATAATAATCGATATCGAATTTTTTTGTTTTATTATTGAAATTATATGAAGCAGGAATATTTTGGATCGGTGAGCTTAACAAATTTTACAAAGCCTTTTAAGATTTTTTTAGCTCGGTATTAATCTATGTTTCACAACATTTCCATCATAGAGGATTGGGGTTTTGAAATATTAATTTAAGTTTCAAAATATTCATCAAGACGCGACACCAGTAGAAAATCACGTTTGAAAAATACTGTACAGATTATCGAGATTTCGGACAAAGCTGGTTATTTTTTTGAAATATGCGTCTATATAAGTCTATATACCATATAAGGTATTTAATTGATAATGTCTAGGATTCTACGCTTTTGGTAATATAGCCAATCTCTGGTTTTACTCATGACAATAGATTGGATTAATTCCTAGAATACACTGAAACAATATTTGCCAATTCGCTCAATTTCTCTTGAAAAGGCGACAAAGACAGAGTAAATATGCTCAATGTAACAATGACTCACCTCATTGAATATACTGGTTGAACTTTATTATGCATCTGCCAGAGTGGGGTATGGTAGACATACTTAATGCTGCTTATTTTTAACTGACCGCTAAATAATTATTGGTTTAATGCACAAAATATCTCCATTCATCATTATCAAAGGCATATCTACTTTTCTTTTATTTCCGATGTTCGTGTGTTTGGTTTTGTTTGTATTTGATTTGGAGGTGGAGAGGAATAACTTATTATTCCTAAATAATGATAATATTATTACGCAATACCATATACATGATGTTTATAAGGAGAAAAATATGAATTATATATTTTTAAAATTTACATAGGTTTAGCATTTATCAAAATCAAATTAGAAATATAATCTTTTTCTGACCGTTCTACGTCTGCTTTACAAAATATTTTTAAATATCGAATATCATTAAAAAATCCTTTGAACGTTTTTCTTCAACATGCGGTCCTAAAAATTCCAATAAAAAACAAATGTTGGGTGCAGTTAAAATTTTTTATGAAGACAAACGTTCATGTTTTTTTAAATGCGGCTTAAAAAAGTTACGTAAAGTTTAAAAAAAAAAACTCACTTGCAAATGATGGCAATTATTTTTCTCCAGGTTTTAAAAGTATTTTGAGATTTTTAAACCACCATTTAATTCAGAAAGGCCGGTTTATAAATCAATGAATTCTTTGGCCGTCAGGTGCTTCTAATGTTATCTGCTATGCGGTGAGAACGCGAACTAACGTTTTTTTTAAATACGTGTCAGGAATTCATTTTTAAACTTGCGTGTAAAATTTATTTATTTTCACTTAAAAATATTAAATTTGTCGCATCTCTTATATCAGTTAGTAGTCTAGTTGTTAGGATAGTGGCCTTCCAATCGCTGGGTCAGAGTTCAATCCCCATAAATATTTTTATTTTTTATTTTTTTTTATTAAAACTTATTTGACGTAAGATGACGATAACGTATTTTTAGGAACTTTGGGTGTTTGCGAAAAAACGTTTACGTGCGGGAAAAGTAAGGTATTGTTTTCGAAGATATAGCGATTTAAAACAAATTAAAGAAATTCGCTTGGGACCTTTATTTTCAACGGTCCGCCGGCGCAAAAGCAAAAAAATACCCGACTGAAGTGTGTAAAATACAATTTTTTAATAAAGGGTAAGATACAAAAAAACATTCAAAGTCCTCAACTGACTAAAACCAATGTTTGCTCAACACTTATATTTTAGAAATAACACTTGTCCATCAATATCTAGAGATCGCGAGTTCGTTCCCTGGTACGGATATGAATTTTTTTTCAGCATTAATTCAATTAAGTTTATTGAAAATATGTATATTTGCATTATTCTTTCTTTTTACTATGGCCGTTTTTTATCGCCATTTTTATGTAAATACTTACTGTGTTTCGTAGAACTCCGTTTTATTTTTTGTGACAGTTTTTTTTGACGTTCAAAACCGTTTGAAAATAGTTTTGAACGCTGAAACAGTTATCATAATAATAAAAACTAAAATACCTGTAGATTTTAATAACACTATTGAATTTATTTTCTTAAAAATAAAAATGAAATTAAATGGAGTTTTACGAAACACAATAAATACGTAACATAAAAAAGGCGAAAAAAAACGGCCACAATAAAAAGAAAAATTAACATGGATGTACACTTGAGGTGATTTTTCACAAAAAACGGCAAATCATCAAATTAGAATTGACCTATTATTTTTTGTCAAGTCACAAATTTTGTTTTTATTTCGCTACAGAAAGTTTTTTTTTTTTATATGAATACCTTACAAGAGTCCCAAACTGCTCCCAACCGTCTGGAGCCAGTGAGACTATGGCATTCCCAATTGGGGAATGTTGTGAGGCTGAAGGTATACGGGAGGGGAAGGAGGAGGGGGGAGGAAGGTGGGGGAAAGGGGAAATACCTGGCTATTCAGATCTGGTCACCAAACACAGCTAAAAGCCATTTCAAGCAACGTTTCAATTCCGAATGGTGGTCTTTCACCAGGGCGATACTGAGAGTATCTTCCACTCTGGAACGTGCGCAAATATACTCTATATTATTTTTAAATGAATTAATTGTGAAACACAAATTAATTAAATAAAAATTACTTGCGCACGCCGGGATTTGAACCCGCGACCTTCGGATTCGTAGTCGAGAGCCTTACCCCTCGACCATGGAGGCCGTCATTAGTCGAGCGACGCAGCGCCACGGTGGTTATTTAAATCATTCATTCGTGTTCACTTCGGCAAATCAGCGAGACGTTCGTAAATTTCCGTCTTAAATCGAGCGAACGCAGCGCCACGGTGGTTATTTGAATCATTCATTCGTGTTTCCTTCGGCGAGACGTTTCGTAAATTTCCGTCTTCTAGCGAACGCAGCGCCACGGTGGTTATTTGAAGTATTCTCCATTAACGTTCAGATATTCATAGTTTATTTTCCCAATAAAATTTACATAAACATTTACATTTTTAATTTAATTTAAATTTATACAATAGCATAAAAAAAATAATTTTAAAAAAAAACATTAGAACGGAAAGGAATCGAACCCAGATAGTCCGAATAGAAAGCAACTCCTCTGACCATTACACTACCAGGTCTCATGTGGAAGGTGACAAATTTACCATTCATATTATACCTAAAATTAACAATCATTTTTGGAATTCGAAAATATATACCGAATATACTGACATCTTGCAAATTATCGTGAAAGGTTTTGGAGGTGGATTTAGGTCAAAATTCCTACTACAAACGACTGTAGCCACTAGGGGGCGTTAATGTCGTTTCATGTCAATTTTCAAGGCTTACCATATGCCGTTAATTAATTATTTTTAAGCCAAAGCGCTACATTGTTGAGATCATTGTTTAGTTGGTTTATATGTAATATTGTATTCAAAATAATGCCAAACAGCCCTGCGCGTGTACAAGTATCGAATTAGTCAACCAATATGTGTATCTAGGTGCTACGGTGGATTGTAACCAATCCGGTAAGTTTCCGCCGGCCATCATTGTTTTTCAACCAACGAGACAAGCGCACGGACATAATTTCCGGCCGCATGGGTTGGCGTGGGCTCTATTCATTCCGATTCCAGACACAGAACTATCAGCTGCGGTATGTGCCTCGAGCACGTGGCTATTGCATCATTTCCTAATCTAGACACGGAGTTGTCCGTGTCTAGATTAGGAAATTATGCAATAGCCAATTAAATTGGACTTCCTAATCCAGACGTGGAATTACCTCTGTTTCCTTATAATTGTTAAAATCAGTGTGGGAATGTATAATCTACCTGTGAACCGTGGACGCTTGTTGCATGGACTCCGGCCTGCCGTTAGCGTCGCCCGATTGCCAGCTACTTATGTAAGCCGCTACTAAAACTTCCCTTCTTATTATATGCTGAATATTTGTACCTTTTCCAATAACATGTTCGGTGGGAGAACCTTCATAGAGAGAGATTGTCAAGAACAGATTAGGTGCCACTTTTGTGGTGAAACCCGTATATAACTTGCCTGTCCATGTTTTGTTATAAATAAATCCTGAGTTGAAAGCACAGATTCTCTTCAATTAAGTAATTAGATACCCACTCCGATTCTAAGGCTGCGGCCGACCCATTAACACTGAGATGAGAAACGCTTTGTTTTACCAGCTGAGCTATGCCGCTTTGGAGTCAGAGTCTAGTCCTGAATCTGGTCTCAAGGTGAGTTTGCACTGCCTTCTTTTCACCAACCCTCTTCTCCCCCTTTCCTCACAATCCTCACATTGACGTCACAATCTTAACTCTGGTGACCAACGTGGATGTCGTCGAGTTCCTCTTTTCCCTCTGTTCCCCACCATCCTAACACTGTACACCCAACTTGGGGCTTTTCCACCCCATCCTAACAATGTCTCTAGCAAAATCGACCGTAGGGTATGGGATAACTTGGGGACACTCCTGTAAGACCAACATAAAACATTAACAGCTGATTCAAAACGCCATTTTAAAATTTCTAGTAAGTAAGATAGATTTTAGGCAAAGGCGAGACATTGATATCATGCACAAATCAATTAATTTATTACCTGTTCGTCGTATTTTGTGGCATAAAATTCTCCTCCAACATATATCTGAAAGTCTATAAGGCAGTGGTGGATCATGTACGCAATACACGTTTCACACAAAATATAGGAATATTATTCCAAAATAAATATGGTCAACGAACCCTTGAATACATTGTACCATTTATATTTAACTAATTGCCGTACGAATTTAAAAACAATTGCTCTTTGATGAAATTCTCACTGATGTTAAAGTGTTGGCTTTTGAAAAGTAACCTTGTGTATTGATGGTTAAAAATATGACGGTCTCCTTGGTTGTATAGCTCCTCGATATATGCTGTATTTACGCTATTTTGTGTTCTTTCTTATATTGTCTACTGAAAAAATATGATGGTTTCCTTGATTGTATATTTACCTGATAGCTGATGTTACTATTATATTAAGTCTATCCTTACTGTAACCAACCTATACTTCTGTTTTATTTATATAAAAAAATTTTATTTCTCAATTATTTGATACTTGCCTATACTTTGATATTTTTGTAATATTAATGTTTGTATAATGTTTATATTTTTATTATATTGATGTTTTTTACAATATTGCTAATTTTATAATATTGATATTTTTATAATATGGGTATTTTTATAATATCGATATTTAAAATGTTGATATTTTTAAAATATTGATATTTTCATAATATTATTTAAATCGGTGTTATAAAATTGGACTCTAATATCTCAATAACAAAACTCTAATGGTGTTTCCATAATTTTTGCTATAATTTTTTTTCCGACTGTACATTGATCACAACATGCAGCGCCTCTATATCCTAATTTCGCCCTACATTTGTATGAATATTGTTATTTATTATTGTATTATATAATATTGTTGAAATAAATTCCTGCTGACAATCTACTTGCAGTGGCTTAGCGGGTATAAGATCCCAATGTATATAGTTAATATTATAAAATAAAAAATTTAAAAATGTATCAAAACACTATCTACGAATAGTCTAATATATTATTTAAAACTAGATCGTTTATGTATGACATTAAAAAGATCGACCCAAGAACCGACCCCTGTTATACTCTTAATTTATTGGGTAGCAAATCCGATCCTACTTCTCTAACTTCAGTAGTCTAATTATGATTGTTTTAATAATCTTTCATCCATTTAAATGCGTTTACCTATAATACAATTTTTGAATTTTAATTAACCTGTTAATAGTATCGAATACCAATTTAAAATTAAGAAATACAGAAATTATATTACATTTTAATAAGTATCTTCTTTCCAGTCTTCTAAAACTAAGTTTATTTAATATATATATAATTTTATATGAATACCCCACAAGAGTCCAAACTGCTCCCAATCATCTGGAGCCAGTCTATGGCATCCCCAATTGGAGAATGTTGTGAGGCTGAAGGTATTGGGGAGGGAGAGGAGAAAGGAAAGAGGAAGGTGGGGAAATGCCTGGCTATTCAGGTCTGGTCACCAAACACGGCTAAAAGCCATTTCAAGCAACGTTTCAATTCTGAATGGTGGTCTCTCCCCAGGGCGATACTGAGAGTACCACTCGGAACGTGCGCAATTATGATATATATTTGTTTTAAATTAATTAAATGTGAAACAGTAAAAATCAATTAAATAAAATTTACTTGCGCGCGCCGGGATTTGAACCCACGACCTTCGGATTCGTAGTCGAGAGCCTTACTCCTCGACCACGGAGGCCGTCAAGTTGAGAGCCATTTAGAAATTTGATTGTTTCGGAATTTGCATTGTTCCTCACATAATACTATTTTCTCTAAAAATTCTACAAGTCGTTGCTTTGCTATAAATTCGAGAAATTGTTCGTATTTAGGAAGAGTATTCATCGTTCCAAATTTATCAGATTTGTTTGTGTTCAATTTATGACACTGTGACAAAAAATAAACTAATATTTACATCTAGATAATAAATGGAACGGAAGTCAGAAACGATTATTAGAATTCGTTAGTAGGTGAGTTGATCGATACCTATTTGCCTATGTCTGAAATTATGTATTGTTAAACTTCTAAGCTTTTCGTCGTTCAGACTGAGCGAGGCAATTATTTAATACTTAGATATTTATGAATTCGTACCTAGTATAGGCGTCAAAAAACCATGAAGCAAACAAAGCACATTTGTTTATGGAAGCTATAATCAATATTACAATAATAGAACGTCAAGTTCAGAGTTATTGATTCAATTTATCACGATGTAATCTACTACCGACATTTAAATATTGCGTACACAGGCGATTTGTGAGCAAATTGTGTCAATACATATAGATTTTTCGCTTTAAAAAGTTACACTTTTAACAATTCTGTAACGACTTAACATACATCGTTAATATTAAAATGGATGCTAAATTGGAGAACGCGAGCTCATAAAGTGACATACTAATTTTCGTACATTATTTTTTTTATGAAATTAGCACCTCGATCCAGAGTTGCACATACTCAAGCATCGCGGGAGTGCGATATCACCGATAAAAATCAAACGTTGCTTGAATTTGCTATAACCTAGTTTGCTATCGCCAGATACTTTTTAACCATCACTTTTTCTAAAGTTACCTCCTCCTCAATTAGTTTATCCTGTCAAAATACCAAAGAAAGAGGAATGCCCTGGTCCAGCCAGGATCTAAGATATGATTTTGATGCTTTAATCGTGAAAAAAGGTAGAGAAATAAATATTATTGAATACACCGTGTGAAGAACAATATATTGCAAAAAAAAATAAAAAAATTATAACATAATAAATTATAAAAACGTAAATGCGATAAATTTTCCAATTAAACGCTTTTTTTATTAACCATGAAAACATAAACCTTTCCCGATGGACTGCAAAATTGAAGCTAGATTAATTTATCAGCCCCTTGTGACAGAGCTTTGGGGATGAATCTGCCCAACGTGCTTTTGTGAATAAATGCTCGTTGCATTATTGGATAACCGTTTGTTTATAGGTGGGTACCTAATGAAATAATTAACTAAAAGCTTTTCCTGACAAAGTTTTACTACCGTAATCGTATATGGAAATATATTTAAAAGTTTTTCTTTTTATTTATAGGATTTTTCTGTATTATTGTTAATATTATGTTCCACTTGTGTCTGATAATTTGTGAATGATGTTTGAGAAAGACTATTAAATGCAGCCTAACAAAAACATATATGGACCTATTTGTTAATTTGAGGCAGCCTTCTTTGATATAGAGAAGGTTTTCTCAAAGACCTCATTCTCATGGATTTACTATAACTGGCTTATGACATCTTTAGGATAACAATCATTTTTATTTTCACCGACGCTTATTAAATCTACAGTTACAAGTTACCTTTGTGTTGATTTTTGGGATTTTATACCGTTATTTTATTGACAGATTTTTCTGTCTTTCCTTTTTAATTTTCTTTTATGAAACGCATATTGGCGTAACAGATATATCAGAGGATACCACTGTTTTTATAATTTTCTGAAAATGCTGATTTCACTATCCGAAAATATGAAAATTCTTCTGATTGAAGAGCCGTAAATTTCTTTAATCAATCATTAAATTTTTTTTCCATTATAATTTGACTAATAAAAATAATAAGAGTTAATTTCTGTTCTGTAATTTACATAACCTGAGCTAACGTAATATATAATTTAATCAAATAAATGATTTAAAAGATTATATAGTGTAATATATAAACAATGGCGCTATACCAATTATTAAAGAACTAAATAGCCATGGTTGCAGAACAATCCTAAAATTTTTTTTACATTAACTCCACACGGAGGCCGTGATGAAAATAATTTCCCTCGGGGCCTATGTCATCTTTAAGGATGCTGTATGCAGGGTATTTTTGAGGAGAGTAAGGATTGAATATGAGTGTTGAAGAGACCCATGTTGCATGAGGGACGAAACACAGAGGCCGGCAAGTCGCTTCACAGCTGTACTATTGAACTCAAGAACGAGTCGTAGAAACCACCCGTTTTCATGTGACAAATGTCAACCGTTTACAAATGTTGGGGGCGCATTTGGCGTCTCCCGACTATGCACCTATGCCGAAGGGATCAATGGCGCTAGTTCCTCAGAGCATTTTCCAATGAAATACCAGTAGAACAAAGACAGCATTCCCACCTGACGCCTGTGCTATAAAGATTGCAATCCGTTTGTTAAGATACGGGAATCTATCAAACGAAACGATCATTTGTGCATAGAGTCAAGGGTATTTTGGGCTTCAGACCAGAGACGATTACCAAATTCAACAGTGGTCTGCACTTGCATACGTTAATATTCTAGTTATATTAGCAAACCAATGTAATGAATTAAGTTGCAGTTTATCCAAGTGATAGATTAAATGTTCACGAATCAAGGTGACCTAAAATTTTCAGACGTAATCTCATCAGACCTCGGATCAGCATCCAATTACGTTAATTTCCACCCCATCTATTGAGGTAAGGAACCGAATCAGAAAAAGTTATCGATCGATTTACTCAAGAGACGCCGGCTATTTTTCAATTTGTTGTATCCCTAGAGATTAACTTTTAATTGGGAAAACGGGAAATTGAAAACAAATTTTCAGGTTAGCGTTTTGAATTTTATATACCGTAGAGTTCTTCTGACTCGTGAGACAGAAAATATCTCGTTACACAATTGTTGATAATTGCAGTATATTAAAGCGATAATAAATAAAATTAATAGTCGTTACTAATTATTTTGATGATTATTTTTATTTATTGTTTTAAAATAGTACATACATACGTATCCATGTCCTAATACGGTGTAATTGACGGCCTCCATGGTCGAGGGGTAAGGCTCTCGACTACGAATCCGAAGGTAGCGGGTTCAAATCCCGCCGTGCGCATATAGTTTTTATTTAATTAATTTGTGTTGTTTCATAATGAATCAATTTAAAAAGTTTATATGGTATATTTGCGCACGTTCTAAAGTGGAAGATACTCTCAGTATCGCCCTGGTGAAAGACCACCATTCAGAATTGAAACGTTGCTTGAAATGGCTTTTAGCCATGTTCGGTGACCAGATCTGAATAGCCAGGTATTTCCCCAGCTTCCTCTCCCTCTCCTTCCCCTCCCCGCTACCTCACAACATTCGCCAATTGGAGATGCCATAGTCTTACTGGCTCCAGATGGTCTGGAGCAGTTGGGACTCTTCTGAGGTATTCACATAAAAAAATAGACATATACATATATAGGGTGTATCAGCACGTACCCGATAGACTTTAAGCAGTAATACCTGAGCTTATTTGGAGTAAAAAATGTAGATAAAATATTGATACCCGGTGAGGGAAGCATTTTTTCAAACTGTTGAAAATGGCTATAAGGTTAGGTTTTGGGAAAGTTTTTTTTTCTGATGACTAATTTTCAAGACGTGTGTGGTTTAGCCATGGGCAAAATTGATTGAATGAATTAAATGAATAAATTCAATCCCATAACGCAGTCGATCGGATTCTAAAATTAATACGGAATTAATTTTTCAATTTGGCTTTGTAACCCTACGAGTTTTCTAAGGCGCAATACCATAATTACGGCGGGTATACGATGGACGTCATCGAAAAATCGCTGAAGATATTGTGCCGGGTGCAAGACTGTATCTAAGGTATATAATCCCGCGCCGCAATCGATAAAACCCATTCATCATCGTTAGTTTGCAGTCCGCGCTAGTCCGTAGCGGCAAAACCGCATCTAGTCAGCCAGTCATTAATCCGAGTAGCGCGTATTCGCTTTCGCAGTCCGAATTTATTAATCCAAGGAATTAAGAAATGTATTTCGTATTCAGTTATGACATTATAGTCACTATACGTCTCTGGTTCATCGATATCGAATCTTAGTCAAGTCACTGCGAGACACTAATCAGAAGTTCCCAATTCATTTCCCAATGCCAACGGCAATTTCGTTTATCGTTAGTTACAGCCCTGCCAAACCACCAGTTTCAGTATTCGGGTGGGAATTTCCTAAGTAATCAGTACTCAGTAGGGTGCATCGATGTTATACTTGGTTGATGGTAGGGCGAAATGATAATATCGTGAAACATTAAGGCGATTCCAGCTTTGGCTCGTAATATTGTCTTTAAAAAACGAAATCATTTACTGCATGGAGATGTAGGAGTACATACATTTTTCGTATTATTTATTATCTAATTAAGTAAGATTGTTATTTGTGTTTCTTTTTTATATTATTTCCAATACTAGTGCAATTTGGAATGCGAAAAAATTACCCGTAATTTATTTTTTGTATTATTATTAAATTTGTGGTTCTTATTTTTATGAATTAAAGGAATGAGTTAAATGAATAAAATGACACTAAGATAATCAGACTGAATCAATTTACCCATGTATAGTGTGGTGGAAGATAACACGGAAGTACCAAAACTTTATATGATTTTCAAGATAATGTATTTTCTGAAAAATATAGTCGGAAGGTTTAGAGAAATCGACAGAAAAAAATAGCGTCACACGAAATACTGGAAAAAACGATTTACATGCTTTCTTCCCTAACTAACTAACCATCACGCCATTTCTCCACACGGGTAGGCAGAGAGGGCGGACCGCCAAAATACTCAATCTTGCAATACACTTACTTCATTCATATTCATTTATTGTCTCATACATTCCCTTCTGTTATTCGGACTTCTGACATGGCCCGACTCAAGAATTTGATTCACTTGAACGTTCCATGTCTTCCTCGAGGGTCCCCGGCATCTTCTTCCCCTCACATTCACGTCAAATATTCTCCTTATACTCCTTTCTTCGTTCATTCGCTCTCATGTCCAAACCATCTAAGCGTATTATTCTCAGTCTCATTTTTCACTCTTTATTTTTAGGGTATTTCCTCTCGTGTTCTTTAATCTAAGAGATAAACTATAAAAGCAATCAGACTTGTTTTATTTATAATACTTCCAAATTGGAATTTTTATCATTAGATAAATTTCTCAGCTTTAAATGCGATACCGCAAAGTCTTTGTGCTTTATCGATCGGTTCTTAATCGGCTATATTTTATTGAACATTGATGCTTCGACTTTACCAAAGCAATTAGAAGTTTGCTTCGGTTTACTGTACTGTGCCGGCCATTCACTCGATGGTGTAAATGATTAAGGGACGTTGTTCTTTTGCTAAGTGCATGTCACGGTAGCGTGGTATTTTCCGAATGATATAATTACTTAAAATAGTTAAGTTACAGTCACAATAGAGTTTTGACATTTGAAATATGAAATTGCTCATATATGCTGAAAATGGGTATTTTATGTTTTTGAAATGTATTAATTAGTTGAGTTAACAACTTAAATAAACTAAGCAGATTGCATTCACAGATAATAAATATTTTTTGCCTTACTTTGAAATGCTTGGGAATGTATATACTGGTAAAGAAAATTTTAAAGATTTTTTTAATAGTTTGGATTTTTAAATACCACCAGGTATGTACGAGTATATGCTTTGTTTGTTGAAAAACACATCGAATTAACTATGCAGCAGGTAATTTGTGTGCTGAAGCATCAAAAACTCTCGCATGTTGAGTTCACTGATATGAAAGTCCGGAAAGTAAATGCATCTATTTTCAGGTCTTCAACTATCTAAATTAATGATATGTCGCCAAATTTTCATTTATTTTCATTTGTTCAATAATAAAAAAAAGGATTCTAAAGGAAAGGGTCGACGAAACCTGTTCGAATCTAATTAGTATGTAATTAGTATGTTTTGAAGAGTGCAGGTTTAATAAAAGGTTAAAAATTACCTGTCTTTATTAACACTCCCGTTCCGATGATACCGATGAGTTGATTTTTACATTACATAATGTAGAAAATCCAAGAATACTCAGCTTTTTATTTCATTACTATGTATGAGACGATTCGTGTTTATAGACGATGTGACGCATTGGAAAACATGAATGGTTCTGTGCCATTTTTGTATATCTGAAAGTAAATGAATTTATCCAGTCGCAGGAGATTTTATTGACTTACCCACAGAGCCATCTATTTATACAATATTTTTTTAATAGAAACTGAGAGGCTTGGTAATGTTTAAATAAAATCAAACGAGTTTTTCAGTCGGTGCATTTATGTGTTTTTTTTTTTATGTAATAGACTGTTACATAATTAATACAGTTATGTGTCGTTGTATTACTACGTGATGTTTGCATAACAAATGTAAAAAACAGAATTGGTACCTACCCACCTTGCCACTTTTCTTTTCGTTAATACCCCACGATAGTCTAACTTGCAATCTGGAGTCAGTGGGACAATTGAGACAATGACATTCCCAATCGGGGTATGTTGTGAGGTGGAAGGAAATGGAGAATGGAGAAAGATTGGAAAGAGGAAAGTAGGTAAATACCGTGCTATTTTGATATTATCACCCAACACGGCGAAAGTAATTTAAACCGTCGTTTTGATTCTGAATGTCATCATGGCGATATTGAGAGTACCTATTGTACTGTAAAATAGGATTATGTTTTTTGCTGAAAAACGAAATATCATAGGTTTATGTGTAAATTATAATGGATATTTATTTTGATATACGTAAACGCTTCAAGCATTGGCAATATATATTTTATCATTGTTTCTTCATATACAAAGTGTCCGGAGGTAAAGTGCAGTAACTTTGTGCGGTGATTCTAACAATAAAAAAATGTAGGGCGGTTAAATTATTGAAAACGAGTTTTGGAAAAATCGGCTGATTGGGAATTGAATGTCCCCTGCATGCCAACCGGGAACGGTTTATATTACGCTATGGAAACTATATCAGATCTGATGTATTTGATCATATTATGTTATCGAGTAACTGATACAGTTATGGGCGGAAACGAAAAAGCCCGTTTTACACGTACAGTATTTGAACACGTGACAATTAGAATTAAAATGAAATATAAATAACAACAATAATTCTGACATAAAATAATAACTATTTCCTAATTATCTAATTTAAATAGTTTCTTTCAGCTAGTCAAATGTTTTGTTATCATACCGTTTTTTATTTCAGCAGGTTGCATATTTAAACAGCTAGGAATCTTGTTATCTAACGTTCTTTGTCCATATTTGTTTGTAAGCTTTGGAACTATAAATCCTTCATTAAAATTGAGGTGAGTGCTGTAAGTGTGCTCTAGCCTATTTATATCATATGTAGGGTTATTAATGTGATGAAATATAATTTTGTACCTAGCGTAATTTTGTAATTCTTGTACTTTTTGTAATTTGTGGATTAACTTCATTTCCCAATCGGAAATAATTCCATAGAATAACATATTATTATAATATAAATGCATAAAATTGTTTTGAACCACTTTAATGTAATAATAATAATAATAAATGTTTATTCCGGTATGTGGGGAGGTTAGTGCAGTCCCACACGTTCCATATAAAATATACATGCAATAGTTATAGAAAAAATATACAAAATATGCACAAGAGTTTAAAAAAAAATATTATAAGACAGTAGTGAGGTGATACATCACAACATAAAACAAAAATTAAAATAAAAAATAAGAATTTAACTAAATAAGTATATGAAAATAAATCCTTTAAGGTGCTGCGGCATTTATAGAATGAGGGGACAATATATTTCTCCAGTACGCGTCGATGCTGGAGGCGCTGGACTGAGGCGGGCTCCATGATGAGGATATTCCTGGAGCTGTTTATTCTTTCCCTCATTCCAGCCACCCTGGATCTTATAATGGCTGAAAAACCGGAAATTCGCCCCTCCGTGAACATACTAAAAGCGCTGCAGTATCTGGGGAGGCCAAACATTATGCGAAAGGCGTTATTATACTGTACATGAAGTCTTTCCATACTACTCTTTTTGTAGTTTGCCCAGAGTGTACAACGTTGCGCAGAAGGCAAGGAAGAGGGTCCTTTTCACAGCGTTATAATTACCTCAACCGGTTTCGGAAGTACCCTTTCTTCGGTCTTCGCAGGGGCATCAGCATTAGTAAGTTAGCTCTGCAGCTGGGAAGTATCAGACGCCTGTATTGGCGGCCTCGCGTGAAATTATCACTAACATACAATCTTAATTCAACCAGGATATCAGGTATTAACAATACACCGCTCAGGAGTTTACAATCCGTTAGCAGTAATGCTATATCCCTCCTAAAACTAAGGCTACAGACAGAATTCCTGGGAAAAATGCTGTTGGAAACCGCCATAGATAAATAAAAACTCTCTCATGCAGAATAAAAATTATTTAGCATTTTCTCCAAGATTAATATATAGACGGTATCATTTGGCGTCCATACCTAAGATCCTCTACAGAATGCTACGAACTTAGATTAAGTAAAGCAGTCTAATAACTGAATTTTAATGATAAAGAGGAATGGGAATTAAGAAACATAAATATTTGAGTCACTTACCTGGTTACTGTTGCCTGTGGCGTAGGCAAAGTATCACGATATTGATTGACTTTATGGGGAAGTCTAGTCGCACCATTCGGACAGTTGACATCGCTCGGCGACACGGTGTTCGCGGAGGGTTAGCTACTGAATAATTTCCACGTCGGCGGAGCAGTAAACCAATAGTTACCTGGATGGTATGCAGGTAACTATTGGTGTAGGTAAATAGTATTTTAATACACATACGAGTAGTATATAATAAAAATATTATGGACATATTAAGTCCAGAAGCTTTTATATAAGGTAAGAAACTGTATGCACTTTCGATTCTTCTAAATTCCGGCATTTAATCAACCTGTACATATCCAAATGAACTACAAGACAGACATTAATGTTTTGCATATCTTTATCCCATTCCAACTACAGTTTAAATTCCCCAGTTCAACGCTTACACAGTCTTGTTAATAAATACTTAAATGATATGGATCTATTCGACAATAATCTAAACTTGGTAAATTTCAAAAGGTTGAACGAATTGTTTCTGCCCAGCTTATAAATTATTGTTAACTGCAACTTTTACTTTATTTACCTATGTATTATTAATGTTAATATTGACTTTGTGGATATCGTACTATTTTTTTTCTATTCCTGTGTATTTTTAGCTTTGGTGCAGTTTTTTCATTTTTCGTTTTTCTTTTTTCAACTGTAATTAAACTTTAGTGCATGTTTTCTATATTTATTTTTTCTTATGTGATTTTAAAAATGTTTTATCTGTATGTAAAAGCCCTCTGAGCGTTAAAATAATGAAATAAAAAAAAAAATATTCTGTTTGTCGACACCAATTTTTTTTTTTAAATCGTCATGGTTCGAATATACAGCCATTAACGGTTTGTGTTATCTTAATGATGCCCGTAGCAGTTAAAACCGGTTCGTTCTAAAATAATTTGGTAAGTACCAGCTTGGTTGATACCCTCAGTAACGCCCTGGTGAAATACCACCACTCAAATCGACACATTGCTTGAAATTTTTTTACCCGCATTTAGTGTCCAGATATAAAGAGCATCATACTTTCCAACCTTCCACTCTCTGATCTCCTTCCCCTCCCTGCGGCTTTCAGCATTACAACCCATCCCAACAGTGGCATTGTTGTAGTCCCACTAATTCCGGCCAGTTGGAACTTTTGTATGGTAAAGGCATGATCAAGACATATACATATTTTTAAAGATGAAATAATGTTTTCATATCAAAAGATTACGAGGGATTATGGGTTATAAATAATGTTTTTCTGAATATTACCATTGACAGTTCAACCGTATTACCATTCAGCCTTTCAGCGAGCATCGATTTTTTCCTTCCAAGATAAATGCATGGCTAAGTCGATTTCGGGAAATAAATCTCTCCCTTTAGGCTTGCCATTGTGACGCTGTTCCCAGATAATGTCGCACTAACTCAAACGGCCAGGAATAAGATACCAACCCCTTCGGAATATATGAGGAGATACGTTGTCGGTACTCAATTGATTGCAGTTGGCCTGCATTAATAAGATATCGAGCCTATCGACATGTATTGTGTGATTTAAGGAAAATGGTAGATTATGAAGTAATTGAATAAAATAAATTAATTAATTATATAATAAATAGACACAACGTTAATTCAATGTAATGGTTCAAAATATTAAAAAAAGTTCTTTAGAAGTTATATCCGAAATACGAAATAAATAATTTTTAAAATGTAAGTCTAGTTACTACAAAATTTACATGTTTGGTGGTAAATATTTTAAGGTGTATATAAATAAATATTTTTACTGGGCCGCTAGACTAGAAATAAACACGGTAACAAATTAATTTTTTGTGACAAATTCCTCGATAGCAGCCTGACCATAATCTGACGAATACGATTAAGTTCGGGATGTTTGAACCCCCGTTACATTTGACGATCAACATGTTTGAAATTTTGGCATTTAAATGGGCCCAATTAACCACCGATTCTCAGTCCGTTTCAGTGTTTGATAAATATTGTATCAGTCGTCTACCACGGCAGTCACTTGTAAAGAGAATACTTGGATTTTTTTCTAAAAATAAAAGGGGCAAAAAGGAAAGGTAACAAAAATATACATACCATTTACCTGGTAATACTCGTCTGCACCACAACTTCTGGTAGATAATGGCACTAAACTCTACACAAACGATTTTTTGTTAAGACCGCACTGGATTAATACCGCCCGTACACGGTAGGACAATGCCATCTTCATTTGGGGTATGTTGTGATGCTGAAGGGAGTGAAGAGGGAAACAAGATGGGGAAGAGGAAGCATCTGGTTATTCAGATTTATTCACCAAATACGGTTGTGTCTAGAAGATACTAGGGAGTATCTTCCACGTCAAACTTATTGCTTGAAATTATTGGAAAGTGGCACTACACATTCCATTATTGAATGATAATATTAAAAAGTGGTACAATTCACTACACTATTGATTTATATTATTGGAAAATAGCAGGACATAGGTACTACGCTACGTATTGTTATTATTTGGAACCAGGGGCGTTATTCCCGTTCTTTTTAAGGAAGATTCCTTTAGGGTTAAAGCCTTCTTACTTAACTGCGGTTCCGATTCTCTCGGATGACAGCTGTTAGCTGAATTCAGCTAGTAAACATTATTAAACATTATATAGATTTCAACATTTTTGACAATTCACGTCAAGCCCAGCATTGAAGAGAGTCGGCACGACCGGCCGAGTCCAATGAATTCGATTCCGAAGGCGATAGACTCACTCCGAGTTCGCAAATACGGATTCACTCATTTCGAACTCACACTCAAGGAACGGCAAAGGTTTTGGATTGGAGTCAGAAACGAAAGGCGTCCCTATGCATTAGTGTAATATGGAAGATTTTAGATTGAACGGCGGACCTATGCGGACCGAAAGGAACGAAGACCGAGTCCGAGGAATCGAGTCCATGTGGCTAAACTCGGAATTGGAACCGAGTTTTTAAAATAGGTGGAATGACCCACCCCTTTGGTCGACACAAATTCAATTTTATAACTAAATACAATAAAATGTCATTACTATCTAATGAGGTAGGTACCTTTTTATAAAACGTGATTCTTCGATAGAAGGCTACTTTATGATATTTAAAAATAAAATAACAATGTATTAAAATGAATTATAATATAATGTAATTGTTTTCGTTCAAAATCTTATGTCACTTGAAGATATTTCATCAATTTATGTTTTCAAATAATCTCTTGACAATCTTTTTAGGATCTTTATATTTTGTTTAACAGGAATTCCGCAGTTAATCAAGAATTCTTTAACCCCAAGGAAAAACCTAAGGAAACTTAAAAAAAAAACAGAATAGCGCCCCCGGTCACTACACACTTCTTTATTATTGATTGAAATTATTGTAAAGTAGTACAATACACCACAATGTTGATTGACATTTTTGGAAAGCGGCAGTACATAGGTTTATTTATTTTATTTTATTTATTTACATTGGAAACATTTGTATTTGGAAGTCATTTATCATGAATTGAGGCACATGTATGTTGAAGTTGCATTATGTTTGCCTGGTCGATATTAATTCCTAGCTAAACATATTGCCTTTTCTAAGGAATTAAATATGTGGTGGGTATCAAAATATCGAGTTATGATGTGTTTTATTATTTTTAATTGTTGTATCTCTTTTCGGTGGGTTACTAAATTGTACTAGAAAAAAAAGAAAATGAAGATATAGAAAAAAATAACAAACAAACAAACGAAAATTATGCACTATTGATTGTCCTAAAACGGAATTTGTTCCTAATTGGGCAGTTAAAGCTTTATTAAATTTTGTTGTTAAATAATGTGTGTTTTAAATAAACAAATATTATTATTATTATATTATGAAAAAAATATATTAATTAGTAATATTTTTAACAGGTTCTCGGACTCCATTCATCCCATGCTATAGGTACTACACTGTTTATTTTTATTATTTGGAAAGTGCTAATACACTTTAATTCATTAATGTTCGACATTATTGGAAAATGGCACTGCGAACTACATTATTGAATGATAATATTACACATTTTTTCAAATTTTTATTTTTATATTTGGAAAAACGTAGAGTTACGATACTAATTTTTACAGATTAACTTATTACTTTGTTTTATTAACCGATGTAGTTTCAGCTATTTGAATATTGAATAGTAGTACAATTATACACCACACTATTGATTGATATTATTGCAAAGCAGCAGCACACAGGTACTTCAAAGTTAAATGTTATTATTTGGAACCTGGTATTACTCACTACACTATTAAGTTATAATATTGGGAAGTTCAGTCGCGTAATTCGGACACTTCGGGTCACCGGGATGGAATGTATAACTGACGTTTCAGCATTATGGAAAGAAGTTAGGAAAGTCATCGAGTGGTTCGAGTCAGTTCTGAAAATTTTCATTACACAAATTTATACCTGCTTGATAATTTTTGTGTATAAATTAATAAAATAGACTATAAAAAATATATTATTATTCTAATGAGTAAACATTTTTATATTACGTTATTTTTTCCCAGTTCAATGAACGAAAATTCCTTAGAAATGTGATGTATACCGGTTTGAAAGAACTAATGTCGCCGATTGAAATTTACACAAGTCTTCAAACTCCTAGGACTGAAATAGACTTACTGAACTTAAAAAAAAAATTATCAAAAGAATTTCAAGTAATGAAAATCATTTATTATTTTCAACCGTATTTGTAATTGTTACCCGGGAGTAACAAATTTTTAATCGCCTAGTTCAACTTTTTAAAATGGCCTGCAAAAGTTTTCCATATGTACCTACGCATATTTCAAATATTAAACAACATAATTTAAAAAAAATTATTAGTCCTTTATTTTTTTATCAATAATGACATTCAAACTTAAATTCCAGTGAGTACGCCTAATTTTTTTTTAACGTTAGTTTTCATAGTTAAAGTTTTTTGTTTTAAGTTTCAAGTTTTAATTTTTCAAAGCTCACCAAAACGCTCAAAATCTATTACTGGTCGGTTTTGATCAGTTTTGAGGTAAGAATGTCAAATTTCAAGACAAGGATGAGCTTTACGCATAATAAATTTTATATTCTATTCTTGGAAAAGAATAAGTAAACATAAATAATAAAATTATGTACCTATTTAGAAAATTTAACTAAAATAATAATAATAGTATTGAGCATTAACATTATCATAATATCCGTATTGATAACTGGTTTGATCATGAATACTC
Organism: Halesus radiatus; assembly: GCA_022606495.2. Lineage (NCBI taxonomy): Eukaryota > Metazoa > Arthropoda > Insecta > Trichoptera > Limnephilidae > Halesus > Halesus radiatus. The sequence continues at coordinate 229,724 of JAHDVE020011968.1, forward strand.
TAATTTTTTTATTTTTTTTTTTATTTTTTTTTTTATTGTATAATATTAATTATATACAGTGGGAACTTATACCCGCTAAGCCACTGCAAGTAGCTTGTCAGCAGGAGTTTATTTCAACAATATAATATAATACAACAACAAATTACAATCATCATACAAATGTAGGGCAAAAATTATTATATTTAGGCGCATGCATCTTGTGCTGTACATAAGTTGAGAAAAAAAAATTAAAGAGAAAAAAATAATGGTAAAAGCATTACAGATTTGTTATTGAGATACTAGAGTCCAATCTTATAACACCGATTTAAATAATATTATAAAAATGTCAATATCATAAAAAATATCAAAATTATAAAAGTACCAATATTATAAAAGTATCAATATTATAAAAATATCAATATTATAAAAACATCAATACTTTTAAAAATATCAACATTATAAAACATTCATATTACAAAAATATAACTATTACGTAAATATCAGAAATATCAAAGTATCTGTAAATATTAAATAGATTAAGAAATAAAAATTTAAAAGATATATACATAAAACAGCAGTACAGGTTGGTTACAATGAGGATAGACTTAAATATAATAGTAATACCGTAACAGTAAGTACACCAGATATCTAGGAGCTATACAACCATGGAGACCGTCATATTTGTTACCATCAATACACAAGGTTACTTTCCAAAAGCCAACACTTTAACATCAGTGAGAATTTCATCATAGGACAATTGTTTTTAAATGCGTACGGCAATTTGTTAAATATAAATGGTACAATGTATTCAAGGGTTCGTTGACCATATTTATTTTGAAATATTGGCAATATCATTCCTATATTTTGTGTGAAACGTGTATTGTGTGCATGATCCACCACTGCCTTATACGGACTTTCAGATATATGTTGCAGTAGAGTTTTATGCCACAAAATACCACGAACAGGTAATACATTAATTGATTTGTACATAATATCAATGTCTCGCCTTTGGTTAAAAACTGTTTTACTTACTAACAATTTTACCATGGCGTTTTGAATCAGCTGTAAATGTTTTATGTTGGTCTTACAGGAGTGTCCCCAACAAGTTATACCATACCTTATAGTCGATTCTGCTAGAGACAAATAAATTAGTTTCATAGTTTTTATAGGCACGTATAATTTTATCTTGTGGAGTCTTCCTACAATGGCTCGAAGTCGCTTACAGAGGTTGGAAATTTGTACGTCCCATTTCATATTACAATCCATCGTAACACCTAGATACACGTACTGGTTGACTAATTCGATACTTGTACACGCGCAGGGCTGTTTGTTATTATTGTGAATGCAATTAAATGAATGGGATATGATTACAGGTGCCTCTCTGTACCTTGCATGCGGGGATCTTATATGCATCAATTTCGTTTTTTTAGCATTGATTATTAGACCAGAGTCATGTGACCATTTTCATAAAGAAATAAAGTCTACCTGTAACAATTTTATTGCAGTATCCAAATTTTCATGGGATATTATAAGTGCTGTATCATCAGCATATACATAATGTTTAACAAACGAGAATAAATGTTCATAAGTGATACAAAGATAATATAGAGCGTTGGACCTAAAATTGACCCTTGTGGAACTCCTGTTTTGACATTTCTTCTTTTACTAAATTTGTCTGATATTTTTACCTGGATTTGGCGGTTGGTTAGGAAGTTTTTGAATAGTTTGAGAAAGTTTCCTCTTACCCCTATTGCCTCAAAATATTTAACAATTTCATCGGGTCTATAGTATCAAATGCCTTTGAATTGTCTATAAACAGTACCAAAACATGTCTTTTATTATTCAGTTCATTATTTATATAGTTAGAAAAATCCTGAAGTAACATTTCAGTACTTTTTTTTTTTGAAAACCAAATTGATTAGGATCTATTAAAGAAAAGCACTCCAAGTATTTGCTTAGTTTTAAAGATATGTATTTTTCAAGAATCTTTTCTAGAGCGGGTAATATACTAATCGGTCTATAGTTTTCTATATCAGTATGTTTTCCATTTTTGTAAATAGGTCTGATAATACTACATTTGAGTTCATCTGGTATCACAGCTTGTGTTAAAATTGTGTTGATCAGATGGGTTAATATAGGACCCAATATATCTATGTGTCTTTTTATGTCAAACATTCGGATATTATCTATGCCAGGGGACTTTGAATTTTTGAGAAGTTTGACTATACTCAGTATGTCTGCGAGTGATGCTCGTGGTATATACAAACTTTGCGGTGACTCTATCAGGACAATATTTGACGCCTTAAAATCACATTTATGAACCATTGAGGCTATGTCATCTGAAAAATAATTAACAAATTGGTTTGTAACATTTTCCATAGATTGATTTTTTAACATAAACCTACTAATTACATCGTCACAGTTACTCTTTGTCCTACGTCCTAGAATTTTATTTATTTCATCCCATGTTTTTTTGATATCTGAAAAATTATTCTTAAATTTATCATTGAAAAAGGTTGTTTTACTTTTTATTATTAATTTAGTAACAAAATTACGAAAAGATTTGTATTGTTTTTCATAAATTGCATTTGTTGGGGAGCTTTTCCACCGCTTAAATAAAGAATCTCGTTTTTTAATGTGTGATAGAATATCTTCTGTCATCCATTCTTTTATAATCAAAGGTCTTGCATTGGGTTTTACATCTATAAATATTTTACTATTTTCATATACTTCGTTAAACTTGCTTTTTATTTGACTATATAAATTATTGCAATCATTTGTCTGAAGCAAAGCATTTCAGTTATAATTTCTAATTGAAAAATCTATTCGTTTTTGAGATAAAATTGAGACTTTCCGCCCTTTAATTGTAGGCCGTTTATTAGTTTTATAGTACGGAATGTTCACAGCTGTTGCAAAGTGGTCTGCAATGATGAAGTCACAAACACATGCGTAGAGTATGTCAGTTTCTTTGTGTTTGCTATTATATCTAACAAAAATATGATCCAAACATGTTCGTGTCATTTTACTATTTGCTATAGCTTCCCCTGTAACGTCGTTTATACATTTTGTAAAATAGTTATTTGAAAGAGCATTTTCATAGTGAATAATCACAGGATCTATATAATTTAACAAATCAATATTTATGTCACCAAATATTAGCATATTTTCCTTAGGGTTTGAACATTTTGTTAATATTGATGAAAGTTCATTGATAAATGATTGTTTACTAAGATTTGGTGGTCTATATATTGCTAGTACATTGAGTATAGAATTATTTGGTAATGTTATTATACAGGAAATATTCTCGAACAACTTTGTTTCAAATAAATTTTGGGTGAAAGGTAAAGTATCCCGAATATACAAGGTTATACCCCTCCAGATTTGGATGTGCGACAGTAACTAATGCTACTGTAACCGGAATTTCGAAAAGACAAGTATGTTTCCTTTTTATTGAAGTTTCACATAGCATTAGGATATCTATATTATTCCAACAATTTTGGAGGTTAGCATGTAAAACATCCCAGTATTTAGATATGGATCGAATGTTTAGTTGAACACAAGTAAAATTACCTATATTATGGCCAATTTTATGTTCTTCCGTCCACTGTTTCAAGTCATTAGTCCTCGTGTAGATAACATCACCGTCGTCATCAATGTATTTATACGCCATAATCGATGGTGGCAAAGTCCTTGGAAAGAGCGGCCTTATAAGCTGGGCAGGTGTCCTTGTCTCCAGTTGAATGTCCAGCGGGCTTGCCAAACCTGGTACAGGTGGCACATACTGGCTTGGCGGCAGCTTTTGGGCAATCTGTCCTGGCATGACCTTCACCTGCACAATGTCCACATCTTTGCTGGTCCTTGCAGAACTTGAAGGAATGTCCGATCATTTGGCACTTGGAACACACTGTAAGCCCAATAAAGTCACGAACGCGGCACACATTCCAGTCAACAAAGACCTTTCCTTGCTTCACCAGCACGTGACGAAGATGGGCAGGTACCTCGTAGACCCGGTGGCATGTCGATCCTGTCCGAGCACCAGCTAGATGACTTAGCTTGCACGTTTTCACTGTGGGTTCTAAGTCTGCGTTTTCCTGGATTCCCGTTAAGGCACTCCTGAGAAAACACTCATCTGTAAGGTCCCGAGGAACATTAAAAAAGATCACTCGTGGATGTCGTTTAGTGGGTAGTCGGGCACTTAGAGTAGCCGAGTTTGCTAGACATGGGGTTTTGAGTATTTTTTCACGGTCTTCCCGAGTAGCGGTTTGGATAACTATGCCTTTGTTACGGATGTTCCTTATACCCGTAACGCGGATTCCATGCTCAGATGGTCGTAAGACGTCCTTCAGGAGCTGCTTCGTTTCGTCGCTATCCTTAGCCGAAGCCAGTTTCGGAAAGATGCATATAGCAGGCTTAGGGGTCCCAACACTAAGTCCTGTACGGGTGATTGGAGGTCTTGGCGTATTCTGAGGACCATTTTTGACCATGTCGGAAAACGATAGGCTTGCCTCCGTGGCATCAGCCACTCGACGCATCACTGGTCCCAGATCAGACTCTAGCTGCTGAATTTTGTCCAACAACTGCTTAATATGATTGTCTGCCATCGTTTTTTCGGCCTGCAAGACCTTGATGTTTGCAAGGGCTGAGTTTAGATCTCCTCTGAGTTCTTCCTTTTCAAGCAACAGCTGGGCCACCGATCCTAGAACACTCGTTACATTTCAGGACACCTTGAGCTGTTGTTCTTTTGATACCTTTGACGGTTTTTCCGCCAATGTATCCTGTAAGGCCTTCAGGAAAAATTGTGTCCCAGAGAGTATTTTTTGTCCTGATGGATTACCGCGATTAGGGTCAATATCCATCTCTGTCTCCTGGGCATCAGAATCTGATTCGTCCGAGTGAGAGGTATAGGGAGAAGCAATAGTGGGGCTGTCATTGTTTCGTGAATTCTTTTTTTCCCCATATTCACATGAAAGTGAAAACTTTTTTTGTTGTTCGTAATCCGAGAATTTATTTGTAAACAGGTGGTTTCACAATTTCACAGAAAATAAGCGGTGATTGGTTAAAGAGAGATCACTACACCAATAGGAGCACTGAAAAGTGAGCTCATAAACAAGGTAGCCAATCAGCGCCCTCTACCTCTGCAAACACTTTTTCACTGTCTGATAATTAAATAAAACGAAAAGTTTATTAAGACAAAAAACAGTTCAGAAATGCGAAAAAAAACACGAGAGAGTAACACCACAGATCAAATCGCGGTCGATTTTTACAGCAATAATATTCTTTCTCACGGCTGATAAGTTAAAACAATGAATCTTTCAATTATAATCGATAGCTTGACAGAGCGTCACGAGTACGTAGTATTGTTGCGATTCGAATCTCATAATACACGCATAATATTATCGCAGTCAACAAGATATCTTATACATTGCCCATCCATGGTATTGTTGTTATTGATAATAGTTTTTTTATATTGAACAACAATTATAGTGCTTAAAGTCACCCAAATTAAGTTTAAATTTCGCCAAAACTATAAAAATACGTATTTAAAGTTCAAAAGAAAAACTAAAAATTAAAATGTCCATACTCATCGAAAAACAGAATGCGCACTTGATGTCAGATATTCCAAATGCAACGGTACCAACATAACAAGGCATTTTGTATATAATTATATATAATAAAAGTTATATATTCAGAATCGGCGTTTGCTGATCTATATGATAATGAATATATATTATTAAAGCCATTATATTTTTCACTGGAGTTTCTTCTTTCGCATCTAATTTTAAAATTAAAAAATACGTGATTCTTATTTCTAGTAGATACGTAATATGCCAACGTTCTTACAATAGTCGGTGGTGTGATGGTAAACATTTTTACCTTCCAAGCAGTTGATCGGGTTTGATTCTCGGCCGTGGCATCACATTTATTTTTTTTGTTTTTAACTATTATTATTATCACTATTATAATCACTATTTTGAACTTTTCGATTTTTTTAAAGATCTCTTTCTAACTATTATTTAAAATTTTAATATTAATATCCTGTTATTTTACGCGGATCTGCGCAGGTAGAATTAATATATTTATTAATTCTACTAGCTAAGAGCTTATTTTTAATTTGAAAATTTCCTCCGAAAATCCATAAATTTCAATATTAAAAAGTTCGCTCTCGTACTGACCTACTGATAAAGGATAAATTAAATGGTTCAAGTAAATGCGATTGTAATAGTTATTGGTTTCGTATCATTTACGGCAGTCTTCTATTGAAATTTCTTTTTTGGAAAGACAGAGATCATCTTCATATATATCTTTTTTAAGTAACATAGAATTATGTTGTTGTTAAGTTTTGAGTTGTAAAACATACATTTGCGATCTATTAACACCCCGTTTTCCGCTAACAACTCATTTCACCTCTCTATGAACTCCCTACAAATGACATCCTATCTCAATATTGTGAAATTTCCAGCCACTTTAATTTATTCCGTACACGTGTCGGACTGAATATACACGACTTGACGTTTCCTTCTCCAACATGTCTACTTGATATTTACCAACGACAGAATAAACAAAGAATACGTTACGTTGGCCACTAGGGAATTCGATTTTTTCAAGGGAACTTGAACGTAAAAAAAAAACATAAATAATTTAAATTCAGAACTTTGTATTTTTATTTGGATTGCTGTCGTCATTTATGATTCATAAGAGAGCTGTTAAAATATATGTATATTTAGAATATTTTTTTTTTGATGTAAATAGAGGGCGCTGCGATCGTTCAAATTGTTTTAAAATGAATATTTATATTAATAACAAACGGTGTTCAGAAATTATTGGTACTTCCTGAAAAGAGACGTTTCTTCATTATGATATAAACAAATTAAAATATAGAGCTTGTTATTATATTTTAACAGGTACATTAGTACCTGTTAAAATATGGACTCTTTGCTATGCGAAAAATTATTTTAAAAGAAGCCATTTATTGTACGTTAAATCAAAATTAAATAAAACTATTTTAAAGAATTGAACACTTTTAAAAACTTCGAGTGAGCTATGCCGTTTTTCCAGTATGTAGTTTTTTTTTTACACTACGTTAAAAAGTTCTGGGAAGAAAAAGGGTATAAGGGGTGGGCAGAAATCTGGGGGGTCAGAGTGTCCAGGAGTGACAGACGAATTTATCCAACCCTCCCACTGCGGTGCAAGGAGATGGATCGAGAGAGTCCGACTGTAGAGGTCAGGTAGTTTCTTTCAACCGGCCACTCCCGATCCGGCCCACCACGCAGTTTGCGGCCAGACACATCTCCCGTCAAGACCTGGACAAACCTCAACTCATGAACCCAGGCACCCCTATTATATCACCAAACGTAGCGTGGAACCAATTAGGTGACCTATGGCAGAGGATTTCTTAGTATTGAATTCCGTAGTCTAAAAAAAAAACTTAATATCTTATCGAATGAAAAATTCCGGGTACGGCGGTACCCATACCCGCCCCGCAAATTGAATTGAATTGTCTATCAGATCCAGAAGACAAATATTTCAAATACCTGACAATTGAACATACTTTTTTTTCTAAAGTCGGAGTTACTCGGTGTTGCCATAGATAAGAAAAATTTTGTTCTATTTTATTTGTGAAACCTTTTTCAAAACAATGTACAAGGATTCTGTAGGGAAAAAATATTGAAGTATTCCATAAAGATTGAAGAAAAGTCGGAACAATGAAGAGTAGTCATTCTTTTTTAAAGTTTACTGCTCCTACGTTTAGCGCGAATTATTTCCGAAAGCTCCTTAAAAGGAATCCGATTGAAATTACTTTCCGGTTTCTTTTATTCATAGAAAAACCGATGCTCTCCGGGAAACCATGAGTTTCAAGATGAAATAAATAACCATTATCACAAACATATTTTAGGATTTAGAACATTTTTCATAAAATTCAATTAACATAAAAAAAATAGTTACCACTATTTTACATTGTGTAATAAAAATATGTAATATATCCGTATAATGTCATATATGTCTCTGCATACACTTTATAGCTTCTATCTTATACACAGGTAGGTATTAAGTATTAGTGACTTTAACGTAAGATGACTTCAGAATTTGGTTATCGACTTTGGCTTTAAAAAGGTAGAAGGATATTATCAATATTTTCATTTATGCAGATATATAAAAAACCTTTCTGGCTTCCTAATGAAATAAAATGTCGTTGACTTTGTTATAATACTGCAGTGATAGTTTTAAACCATAAAGAAAACGTTTTTTTTAGAGATGTAGCCACTTTCTGAGCTCTGTGATCTTAAAACTGTGTGAGAAATGCGAAATACACACGTTACGGGTTTGACCACGTATAAGATTGGTGCTTTTGAAAAACCGTATTTGTTAACATCTCGTTAAGCGCGTCTTAAGAATGACTGTATACGAAATTTCCCGTTTTCCCGATGTACTCGTATATGTGTAAGAGCAATATTTTGATAAATAATTTTTCTCCGAATGTTTTGCTAAGGACAACCCTAAAAAGCGATTCGGAAAAAGTAATTCCCTTATATCACTTTGCGTAAAATTTTAAGAGCTGAAGTTAGCAGTACATCTTTCCTTTTGGAGCATAGAATTAAGAATATACAATAGAGGTGCCTAAAAAGACAGCCGACGTTCATTTTACTTAATACCTTTTGGTTCTAGCTCCAAGTGAGCCAATGAAATACAGTGCCTTGTCTCTCTTACAGAGCCTGCATTGTATAGTGCAATTCCATTTGATTGAAAAAAAAATTGTTTTGGAATTTTTAAGATCCAAATGCTAGACTTTTGAACCAAAAAAAAAACACTCCCACATCGCATTGTTTGCGTACTTCATCATTCTATGTTTCAGAGATTTCTCGGAACGATTGTATGTGAACGTTTCGCTCCCCATCTGTTCCAGTTGTGTATTCACGGTGTGTTTTGCTACAAAAACTGCTAAATTAAATTGTAAGTACTCAATTTGAGTAACTCAATACTTTTTAAATATTGCTTGTTGCTTTGAAGTATTGCTTAATTAATTATTATTATGTCTAGATACTTCTATAGGTGGCCAAGAATATGCATATGTAGCCAAAATAATAGAAAAGAAAAATGTAAACAAATTAAATAGAAAAATAAATAACCTAGGTACGGATGAACAGTAAATCATTATTACCTACCAATTATTAACTTATTGTACCTCTTTTATGTTGCCTCACTCTCCCATTTAATTATAATTATGTTATCAAGTATTCTATTTTCAACTAATAAAGGCTTTGTCTTGAATAAATCATTATAGGATTGCTTAATAACTTCATTACGTCCCCTTACCGTTGTATTCACTATTTATTTGTAATAATAAATATTATTGTCGTCTCCGTCTTCCAGATAATACTTTTTAATAGTTGTCTCCTTCTAATATTTTATTCTCTTTTCTCTCTTTTTTGTAATATATCTGTCTCACAGTATTGTTTTCTATATCTAACTATATGTTCACGATTACTCTGTATTATTCTTTAGTTATTATATTTACCCTGATCAAGGCTTGATCTAAGCAAAACCGGTTGGCGTAAAAATAAAATAAATTCATGGTTAATAATAAAATGTTTGTTTTATTTAATATGACGTCAACTCACAAAGTGATTGCTTCTTATGAAAATAAATAAATAATTAGTCTCACTGACTGCAGACGGTTTGGAGCAGTTGGAACTCAAGTACTGTACTCATATAACAAAATAAAATTATTAGGTCCGTTATAAGGTGAAACCGGTCCGGTCAAAAATAAAGGAAGGTATTTTGATATTAAAAATCAAATTAATAAGCCACATACCTCCAGATTTATAAAACCTTCCCGTTTTGAACCGTGTCGAAAGGGGAGTAGGTAAGACGGGTATCCGCTTTAAGTATCGACCTCGTACTACCGCCGGACAAGCGTCCTACCCTCCAGGCTATCGACTACCGCACGGGTAAACAATAACCATTTCGTGGAAATGTTTAATGGTAACTTACTTTGAGAGGTTCAGTACTCCCTCATAGTTCTGCAATCTCAGGTGTTTACATGTTCTAAAGAAGAATATATACACGTAGATTATAAACAATAACACGAGTATGCATAAATTACCATCTTATGAATAAGTTATCATAGTTTCACATCAAAACACTGGAATCACGGGAATGGGATGGAATTGTGGAACGTGGCAGATAAGTAGCCGGTCAACTGCCACTGTATTGTTCTGTATATTATTTGGTCTGACCGAATAATATTATTTTGACCGAAAATTATGCACAATCGAACAAACTGATAGTGTGTTATTTGAAGAGATATGGATTTTTTAAAAACAGGCAAAATGTTTGAAATGTTGAAGTTTTAAAAATGTGGTTTTGAGAAAAAAATTAATAAGATATATTTTGTTTCCACCGCTGTTTTTAATACATAAAAAAATCTATATGTTTCGGAAGCGAAGCGTCCCTCATCAGGATGAACAGTTCAATAAAAAAATAATTACCATTATAAACAAATAATAAACATAATGTAAGAAAAGAACAATTAACAACATAAACATTTTGACGGCCTGCATGGTCGAGGGGTAAGGCTCTCGACTACGAATCCGAAGGTCGCGGGTTCAAATCCCGGCGTGCGCAATTAATTTTTATTTAATTAATTTGTGTTGTTTCACAATTAATTCATTTAAAAATAATATAGAGTATATTTGCGCACGTTCCAGAGTGGAAGATACTCTCAGTATCGCCTGGTGAAAGACCACCATTCAGAATTGAAACGTTGCTTGAAATGGCTTTTGGCCGTGTTTGGTGACCAGATCTGAATAGCCAGGTATTCCCCACCTTCCTCTTCCCCTTCTCCTTCCCCTCCCCAATACCTTCACCTCACAACATTCCCCAATTGGGAACGCCATAGTCTCACTGGCTTCAGACGGTTGGGAGCAGTTGGGACTCTTGCGAGGTATTCATATAAAAAAAAATAAATAAACAAAAATTAAAAATAAATGACGTAGAAAAATTATTAATATTTCGAAACATGTAGCTATTAAAAAAACAGTTATATAAACAAAGTGCTTGTTAATTTTTATTAATAATTACACATCTTTCGAAGAAAGTTTTTTAGAGATATTGTATTTGATATTTCTTTGTATATCGTTCTTCGCAGTTTAATAATAATAATTATTTGATGATTTATATATCGCCGTTTTTATTAAAAATCACCTTAAAGGCGCCCTACAAACATTACTTGCTAGGGTTTATCAGTATTATGTACAAACAGATAGAGACATCTACTTACCTCACAAGTTTATCCAGATAAGCGAGTTGTTTTATAAAGTTTTGACTTTGGAAGATACGTTTTAACACAGAACACAATATTAGAAAACACTGCATATTGCTGTTTCTCTTTAAGTATTATTTGTTATCGATATTATATTTATTAGAAGGTTAGTTGCAAAATACGATTTAGTACTTTAAAGTATTAATGTTTTTTTTTTCTTATTTAGGTCTGAAAAACAGATTTTTAAAAGAATACGATAAACATAATGTTTTTAAATAGAAAAATATTTAATAAATATTTTATAAATTTACATAGGCTTAGTATTTATCAAAATCTAATCATAAATATTAGTTTTTCTGACCGTCCCATTGCATGTTTTACAAAATATTTAAAATACGAATATTGTTTTTACAGTGGAGAAAAGTATTTTTAATCCTTTATCGTTGCGTTTTTTGTAAATAAACATAACCAAAGATTTGTAATCCGCAATCCAAAAAAAAACATTAAAGTTACGTGGTGTTCATAAATGAATTAAACCAAACACTGTTCTTTTTTATTTATCTTATCGACAACTTACCGAAAAACCTTTACAGCATTTTTTAAGGATATTCAACTTTTTAAATGTTTTTGTAAAACATGCGTAGAACGGTCAGAAATGTGTAATATTTCTGATTATATTTTGATAAATGCGAAGCCCATGCAAATTAAAAAAAAAAAAACGTAACAAACATTTTTCTCTTTAAAAATACTATGTTTATCGTATTTCATAATAATATTATCATAATTTTGAATTAATAAAAATAACTCTCCGACGTCCCTCTCCCCGTTAACTGAAATATATTTTTCTTTCGATGATATTTATTACATTTACAAAAATTTGGCTTTAATAATTTGATTTGTCCCATAAGAAAAATAACCAGATCATAAGATACACATTTATTTTTGATGAATGACTTATTTTCAAAAATACTTTATCTGTTTAAAAATTATTTCATAATTTTATTTTCATGAAAAATATACTTATTGAAGTTTAAAGGTGCAGTTTAATTCTATGAAAGACAATTAATAAAGACAAATATACATTTAGATGACTTATTCTATCAATATTATCCTTTTGTACATACCTCCTAGCATTTTACCGAAATTAGAATTTAATATTTCAATATAATTTACTGAATTGAAGTTAAAAACAGAAAAAAATGGTCAGATTGCTTAAAGCAAATACTTTTAAATGATAATACCTCCAGCTCCTGAAATTTGATCGCAACCTGCTAAACTAACGCCCAAATTGGTTTTTTTCATCCATTTTAAGATTTTCTGTGAAATATATTCTTAATAAATTATAGATATATTATATATGCTATTCGGATTGTATTAACATTTAAAGCCTTGCTGCTCGCGTACTATCTAAATTGTTTAGAAAGAAAATAAAATAATGAATATAATAGCAATACAGTCTGATTCTCGAAGAACGTCTATGGTATTTGATTACAGGCGCAGCTTTGTCAAAATACTGGCAACGTGCTACACTAGCGCCTCTAGCGGCCTGGACTATAAGGCTTCCAGACTGTATTACTATTATAACAAATACTTATTATCTTTTTAAACAATTTAGACAGCGCGAAAACAGCAAGGCTCCAAATGATAATAAAATGCTTTTTGCCCTTTTAAAAAAAACCTGCAAAAAATGGAGTAAAATCATATGCAGGTTACCTGATATTTGTTTTTTGAATTTCCGATTTATATAATTTATTAAGAATATATTTCACATACAATCTATTAAAATATATAGAAAACCCCAATTTCGCCCCTCGCACCGCTCGGAGCGCTGGTGTAACATGTTGCCATTTCAGTGTATAGTAAATGTCAGGAGGGGCGCTTATTATAATATTTCTACGGTATTTGCTTAAAGTGACATTTAAAAATATTTTTTTGCGAGATAGATGGTAGGTGCTTACTATAGTTAGATTAATTTGTTATTTCCGCGATCTAAGACTAGATACTACCGCCATCTGTGGTTTCCAAGAACAACATGGAAAATCGAGAATTTTAGCCGAGACGCAACTGACTACACCGTTTTCTGGTTGATACAATGAAAAGGTACAAGTAAATCGTTTAAAAGAAATTCTTGTTTGTGTAGTGGTGTACTGTATTGTAGGACTACTGAGGGGTAAGGAGGGACTGTGGTCGGGTGTTACAAATAAAGTTTTGGTAGAGTCCACGAAGTTAGGCATTTTAAACGACATACTTCGAAGTTTATTTTCTTGAAGACTAACAAAATTTAGACTGGTACCAAAAATTTCAAGGACCTGGCTTGAGTTAACAATTCTCGACATTCTGGGGAGTGGAGAATAGTATAGGTAATTAGTAGAGTGTTGATTTGGGAAACGCAATTCATTGTTTCTGAGTTTATAGCAAGGAATGTTGAGCTGGATGAGTTGCTACAAAGAAGGTGAGTCAATAATAAAATGAATGTTTATGAAAATGCAAACGAGTTCAAAGTCTTTCCTACGCTGTTTAAATGCAGATATCTTTAAAATTTGTTCATTTTCATCATAGGAGTAATGGTCACTTTTTTGCTCTAACCTCGATGAAATCCCACGTAAGAAGCAATCTTTTACGCATTCAATATTATGATTATTACCAGTACAAAAAGGATACCAAATGACATTGGCATATTCAAGATGACGGCAAACTAGCGAGAAATAAACAGTTTTTATTGTAATTTCTTCAAACGATTGGTATTCACTTTGTGGCGTCATTATTAATAAATTAATTTAAAAAAATACTTTGTATTCACCACTTTTTAAATATACATAGATATCTACGTGTTTCGACTGCGATGCTTTCTTCATCAGGAATATATGAATACATTATGTATTCATATCTTTCTTATGAAGAAAGCATCGCTTTTGAAACATGTAGATATCTATGTATATATAAAATGGTAAATACAAAGCATGTTTTTTAATTCATTTAATTTTTATCGTATTTATATTCTTAAAGTCAGAGACAATTCTATTGATGAAGTGAGAAGTTTGAAGAAGAAGAAGAGTGATATATTTACAACATTATATGTTAGTTTGTTTGTATAAAGACAAGCCACTTCAGCATACGGGATATGAACAACATTTGCATAAGTTTACTTTGGGTTTATTTCTTTATAGTAGAGATAACACAAGTAAAAAAAATCTGTGGAAAATCCATTTAGTGCATTAACCATAAAAAAAATTAATTCGACTCAAAAATCAGTGACGATATCTAGTAGTAAAGTGTGTTAGAGGATAGTACTTCAATGATTTATATATTTTTTTAAATAATTTAAAATTGCACCTTTAGCTACCTTGGTTAACTTCTTTTATTTTTTTATAAACAGATTGTTTCGATCTCCGTATTTATTTCACTGGTTTTAAATCACAGCGCTTTGCAGATGAATGTATTATTCAAAAATTTAGTTCCTCGGATAAAAAAGGATATATTCTTAAATACGAGGAAATTTGCTTCATTGAAACGGGTTTACGATGGGTGGCTGTCAAAAAGCTCAATCAAACTAAACTTTAAATCATTTGGATAGATTTTCCTCAAAAGAAAGGCTCTTTTTGATGTGTAAAATAAATTCAGGACAATGGCGTCATCCCTTCTTGCTGTGTTGTTTTAAACATTGCATTCACTTTTTTTCTTTAAACTTTTTTTTTTGGTTTATCCGCTCTGCATGTTCAAACCATCTAAGCACCCCTATCTTAATCTTATTCTGTTTAAAGAGTTTTATCCGCTATGTATATGTGTCACTTAATTTTATTACTGCGCAAAGTACAGTTTTGAGAAGGCTAGTGAATGACACGGATTTATCGAAACCGGTAGCACAGTAATAAAATTAAGTAACAAATGTACGTATTCGATAAAACTCTTCAAACAAAATGTCTAAAAATTGTTACATAGTTAATGTCTAAGAAAAACAAAAAAATATCTCTTTCATTATGTTTGCATTCTTTCCGAATCTTCACATTTTTATCACGGTTGTACATGATTTTAGCACACATACGCCTCAGGCATCTCATTTAGATAGCATCAACCAAATGCCTCCCTGCCAAACATCATGTCAAGAGTCAGAAAAACAGAAGGATATTTATCGGACGCTGTACGAATGTGAATGAAGCAACGATCGTATGCCAAGACGGAATTGTGTGCCAGTATACCACTGCGGGGAAACTTGTAATCCCTGGCTTGACGGTTAGTTAGTTAGTCAGTTAAAATATACCTTCAATATGATTCCAAGCTAGATGCTGCTGCTAATGTCCATTACTTCATTGTATCGGATATGGATTCTTGTAAAAGTAATCATGTCGACTTACTCTAGAAACAATTCAACATAAGTCAGTTCGTCTTAAATGCTACGGCGATCTTTGGAGAGTCCGAAAATTGGAACATAAATCCACTTCTAAAAGTTTAAAGTGATAAGAAAATAAATAAAATAGTTTCACTACCCTAAAACATTCGAATCCGAAAAAACTATGCCAGAAATGGGATCAGTTTGTACATCAGGAACATTAAACATTAAATGAATAAACGACTCTGTTTGCCAATATAATATTGTTCTATTAGAGATAAAACTAATTGAGTAGTTTATTTAACCTATGAAATGAAGTCTCTCTAGACATACCTCGAAACATATGTAGTACTCAATTAACATTTCGACTAGCTAAAACCTACACATTTTTATTAACGTATATATCTTGGAATGGCAGAGATTGCATGGTGCCTTTGTTTTCAGAACCTGACATCAATTGATCGACTTACAATTATTATTATTTTTTGGAAATATATGTATTTTATTAAATATGTATATATATATATAAATAACATGTTTCATACAGTGATCAACAAAATATTTTTTCGGAAATAATTTTTTTTTTTATCTTCTGTTTCAAGCGTTTGATCGTGTGCAGAATAGGAGTGTATATCACTATAATAATTTATCAATATCTAGTTAATGAGAATAAAAGTAATGTGGTGTATGTAATTGCATTTTATTGTTTGTTGTTTTGTTACATTGTACACCGTTAATACTTTCGTGGTTTTGTCACACTTATTTGTACGTATAGATATAATATGTTTGCACGTATGGGATATGTGGGTTTCTGAAACTTATTTTTATTCATGAAATTAAATACGGTTATGATTTTGAGCATAAAAATTGACCTTCACCAGAGATACATTCACGAAAAAAGTTTGCTTGTCTTTAAGGGCACCACTGAGAAAACATAAGTTCTCATTAAATTGGTGACACCGACAATGTGAATTTCAGCATAATTGAGACGAGTGGTTCCGTAGTTTAATTCGTGGAGACTGTCTTCTATTAAATATATTATACGTTACTGCTCCATAGGTACTAATTATAATAGGCGTGGTACCTCCACAGATATAAATTCGTCGCCCACAACACAAAGAGGGGTATCTCATATTTGCCTACTTTCCAGAAGAGCTACATCCTTATACATTCTCTTACATGTTTGATTAGTGGGATTATTATTACGCATTTATTTTTACATTTTTTTGGCTCTCCTGGAAAATTACAAAATACGACTCACGCCTGTTTGTGTAACAAATGAACGTAACGAATGTGGGCGACGAATAAATTGATGATATTTTTAAACAACTAACAAGTTTTATTTTACAGTATAGTTTCAGAGCAGTTATTACGGTATAATACAATATCAGTTTTCTCGTAAACTTTGTGAAACTCTACCCACCAATTTCTTACAAAATCCTTATAAATACTTCTCCACGGAGCAACTTCAATAATAATTTTTCTCAGTTTTAATTACTTTAATTGGCCATCCAAAGGATAACAACCAGACCAGGGGCTGGCCGCTTCGGGCATTCCGCCGGCTTGTAGTTTCCTATTGTCATTCGGGCCATTAAAACTTTTCCCGAAGCCATCTGATAAGATACGCCACTGGATTCCAATCGGGGGGCCGCACTAAAAGCACAATTTAAATGATTAACCTCCAAATAAAGGATAACAAATTATCTTTGGATACAAAACATTATTTGAATTTAGTGATTAAAGTGGCTTTTTGACAAAACTCTGCTCTGTTCATGTCAGCATGAACAGAGCTCATCCAGTTTTACATTCCTTGCCGTAGTAATGAATTGTTTTTCTTCAATAAACACTCTACTAATTATGGGTACCATTCTCCACTGTCCAGAATGTCCAGACTTATTAACTTAAGAGGAACGGGTGCCTGTTTCATACAAAACTTAATTTTGGATTTGAGGCGAAAATACTCACCTAAACCTAATGATCTTTATTTTCATTAATAAGTATAGTAAATATCTGTACGGATTAGAAATAATTTATTTATTTTTGTTTTACATTATGAAATATAGGCCATTACAATAATTGATTTTTCACGATTTTAGAGGCACCTTTAACGATTATTGGAGGTTAACGGTGATCTAAAAAATAAGTTTTATTCCGTCTTGTTTGAAAATATAAAAAAATATTAAATAAATTTAAAAAATATTAAAATAAGCATCATGGTGGACTTTAAATTAAATTTACGTTGGAACAAAAAATTGCCGTACATAATTTAAAGTGTTGACCCAAAAAAAGATTTTTTTCTAAATGTTTTATTTTTATTTGCATAATCATAAGTGTCAATTAAAACAATAAAAATCAATAATCATATTTACATAGCAAACATGATACTATAAAAAAAAAACATTAAACCCGCAAATAATTTTTCAAGTTGCCTCTAAAATTATGAATTTTTTTTTTTTTTCATGGTATATACTTCATAATTTAAAACAAAAATAAATAAAATACTTCTCATACGTACTGGATATTTAATAAACCTTTAATTAAAAAAAACATATTTCATTTAGTTTAGATGGGTATTTTTGCCTCAATTCTAAAATTAAGTTACGCATGAAACAGGCAGCGCAGCCGTTCCTCTTAAGGTTTTTAAATGATTTTTGTCACAATAAACTTCGTATAATAAACTCATAACAAACGTCGAAGAATGTCATTTAATATGTCTATCATCACGGACTCCACCAAAACCTTGTTCAGGCTTTGACATGAATGTTCTCTTAAATGTATATTTTAGTCCTATTTTTTGGTATTGCTTCGTTAATGATTTTTTTTCTTTAGCTCTTGTTTTCTTCATTTCATGTTGTGTGTTGTTAATCGGACAATGATTCGTTAATGTAAAAATAAAATAAACTATTTAATAACAGAGGGAAAATGAACAGTACTAGGTACCCTAAAATTGATAAGAAAAAGAAAAGGTTGGGGGGGGTCACAAATAAAAATTCATTGAATAAAAGATCTTGGGTAAGTCCCTACCTAAGAATACTTTATTTTTGCAACGATTCAATTAAAAAAAAATTTAAATATATTTTCGTTTTGCTTTTTTTTCATTAGTTTATTAAAAATGATTAGATTTAAAAAAAATAGTTTGTTTCTTGGAAATCTCGTGGACATCAAAATCTTTCAATATACCGATGTAATTACTTTTCAAGAAAAGTGTGAAAAAACTTTAATTATACATTGTAATAATATGAAGCACGCCATATTAATTTAGTTGTTTTTTATTTGTAATTTTATTTCTGTATTTAATAATTACAACTATAATTTTATTTGAGAATATTGTTAAACAGTATAATTAATTCTTTGCGTGCTTTTTTGAAAAAAAAATACACCGTATCAAAACGTATTGTAACCATTTGCTTGTTTTGTGTTTTAATTGAAAATTTCCTGAAATTCTTAATAAATACTATCATTTTAATGGAAATTGAACGTTTTATCTTTCAAATAAAAATAAAGGTCTTTGAAATGTTTAAACATTCTAGACTCAATGTATGGATAAAACTGTTCAACAACCGATTGGAGTAATCATAAGAGCCTGGGTAATACTATTATTCTATTTAAGTCAAAGGTTTAGGAGAGTGTGCTCAAATTGTCAGTGAGAAAAATTCCTGTTGGCTATTTTATCGCCAACTCCTGCTGT
Source organism: Halesus radiatus (assembly GCA_022606495.2). NCBI lineage: Eukaryota > Metazoa > Arthropoda > Insecta > Trichoptera > Limnephilidae > Halesus > Halesus radiatus. The sequence continues at coordinate 248,978 of JAHDVE020011968.1, forward strand.
CTCTGTTGATTGCAAAGCAGTTTTCTCAGTCAATATGTCCCCATTTGATTTTATCTGCGAATAAGGAATAGACCAATAAAATTCAACAGTCGTATAAAAGCACCTACTTGCTGAGTGGGCTAGTAGGGAAAACAGAATCTTTTATCTCACAACTCTTACACTGGGAAAGTTAAAAGAAATATACGTTTATTTAAACAATGTTTTTTACGGGTTATCTTAAACGAGTAGGTAGAATCGTCAAGAAAAATCGATCCAAGTCAAAGAGTTACATAAAATACTAGAGTAGGTACCCAATGTAAACAGAGAAATATGAAACCTTGTTCAATTTGGTTCGGGGTAGGTATTTAGGTAGACAGTCGAACTATACTCACGGACCATGTCGACAATAGTCGAACGTAGTGGACATAATAACCCAATGTAACAATTGTCGTGTTTTGTGGACTTTATGTTTAAGGCATAAAAAGTGTTCCGCATGGTCAGTTTTTTTTAATATATAAATCGGGTAGAGCACACTTATAATACGCATTTCAATTTTTTTGACGGATTAACTGTTTCTAACCATATAAATAAAAATGGAAATAGAACGTTAGATTACATGCTGAAATCAAAAATCGGGTAAAAAAAATTAATATATTGAAGACTTGGCTATCTAAAAGAAACTATTTGTATTAGATTATCAGGAAATATTTTTTAATCGATGTAACTAAAAATGTTTCTTAATAAGATTATTATGAAATATCTATGTTTAACAATGTTTGTTTGTTCGTTTTTTATTTATTTATTTTTATTTTATATAGCTAATATAAGTTCTATATCTGTAAACTTATAATAAGATTTTGAATTAATGCACCCTCTGATCAAATTACTAAAGCGTAGTTTATCTGGGCTTCTTGTATTACTTTTTGTAAAATTTCTTTGAAGTTAAATTTAATATATATAATTTAAACACCATTACCCGGGCAAAGTTAGCAAACTTTTCAATTCGCAGTAACGCAACACACAGCATGGAGGAAATTCAATATTGACACACGTCAACCGCTGACGATGGTTACAGGTCGACTAAAGTGGTGGGATACTAGGTGGATGTACCAACCTCCATCAAAGTGGAGCCACATTTTAGAAAAGTGTCTCAACTAATAATAGTGCATCTGTGATGGGCGTAGATATTCTTCATGCCATGATGATTTTTTTGTGAAAACCATAGCTTTTTTTATATCAAGTGTATTATGCTTTTTGAATCATAAAAAGTATCTAACTCTGGGAAATACATTTGCATGTGATAAGTGCTCCTCGATATGAAAACATTTGCAGACGTTATTTACATCATTTCAAAGCTCTACAGAGAAAATACTGCTGCGGTCGGAACTAACTCCAGTTCTTCATGGTTGTTTAAAGGTGTTAGACGAGATTTAACACTATTTCCTAACGAACATACTGATCTTGACTATATAGACTACATTTATTTTGGTATGTTGTGAGGCTGAAGGTAGTAGGGAGGAGAAGGAAATGGAGGAGTACCTGACTATTCAAATCTGGAAACCAAACAAGGCTAGTCATTTCAAGAAAATCTTCCATTCTGAATGGTGGTATTTTACCAAAACGACACTGAAAGTACCAAAAATAGAGTGCATATGATTTTGTATTAATTTACTGTTAAATAACGTGTATAATTTAAATAACTAATATTCCTATAATAACTTAACTCTATGGAGAGTACATCTTGAGGAGGCATCCATAAATAGAATTGTGTAAAATCGGAAAAGAGGTTGTAATGTTGGTTGCATAATAAATTCTCTACTCAAAACCAATTGTACGATCTCTACGTCCTTATCAAATGTAACATAATAGAATTTTTAAAAGTATGACAATCGTAACTTAAGAAACTTACCTATTTGTAAAATAAATAAACCATTTGGACATCGCTTGCATTCACCTGCAAAGAAATGCTCGATGAAAGTAAAGACTTAACAAATTCCAAAATTCGCCCAGATGGCGAAAATCTGCGAACTTACGTTATAAAAAATCATGTTCTGTTTTCAAAGGATTGATAAACTAATTTTCAAGTAAACACGTTTATAATATTTTAAATTGTAATTTATTAATTGCTTTATGATGTTTTAATAACACCGGTTTTAAAATAAATACCCGTTGGTAAACTGTCAATATTTTCTTAGTTTTGTAATATTTTTAATCTGTTCTTTTTTAAATGAAAAACCTTAATTACTAAACTCGTGAAGAGATTCTACTTTATGATAAACTGCTCAAAGTGCGAAGTAAGAGGCAAAGGTGGCGGGCGTGAAAGGCAATCGCGTGAGAACCAACTTTGCCCACGAGAGGTGAAACTCATGAAATTAAACAAAACCTTTATCACAGTGTGCATTAAAATACTATGTATTTTATGTACTCATACATACTACACAAGAGTCGGAATGTTCCGAGGTAGTGGGAATGTGGCATCACCAGTTGGGGAATATTGAAAATAGTCGTAAGGCTGGTGAAGAAGCACCTCTCTCTTCAGATCTACACAGAGCAAACCCCATTCATGATTTTAATTTTTTTTATTTATTGTATTTTTTTTTTATTCAAAGAGACCAACATAAAATAACAATTGCTTACAAATAAGCATCGCAACGATGAATGTAAAAAAGGATGGATTATTTTAAGCTTTAAATAATAAAAAAAATTCTTTAAAGAAAAACAAATATACCCTGGTTACGAATAACCTGACAATATTTGAAAATCTCCTACTACCATCACAGTAAGCAGAAGATGTTGCTTGTGTCGTAATGGAGGATTTAGCCAGCCGAGGAATTGAACCCACGACGCCTGGGTGACACCCAAACGCGAAGCCAACTCAGCCACTGACCAGTCCTTCTCATGTACCTTTAAAAATAGAAAATAACGACCAGCAGATCCTGGCAAACGATAAATAACTTAGGCTGTACATTGAAAAACACTTTGATTCCATTTTTTTTATTTTTTAATATTCTAAAATTATTTTTTACTTTTATATTTTTAATTGATTACTTATCTACTTTCATCACCTATTATTAATTTTTGTTTATGTTTTTAATAGGTCTATTCTTGCTTATGTTTATTATCTGTCATCATCATTAATTTTTAGTAAACTGTGCACCCCGATGGGGAAAGCGTTGCTTCCGAAACATGTAGATATTTATATGTTTAACAGTGGTGTAAATAAAGTACTTCTTATTAATTTTATTAATAATGACGATACAAAATAATTATGTATGTACTGAATAAAATTACTTAAAAAAAATTATGTTTGTTCCTTTTTTTTTAATTTAGCGGTTACCTAAACCACTTATTTATATGTTTTTACTATAAATTTGGGAGATGGAGAAAAACACGAGATTTTACAGAATATATGTTTTGTAAGTACGGAACACCACTTAATTTTTTTTTAAATTGATTTTTTTTTCAAATTTTCAATACGAGTATAATATAATAATAATAAGTGTTTATGTGGGGAGGTTAGTGCAGTTCCACATATTCCATACAAAATATACATAAAATATTTGTAAAGTGAAATATATTCAAAAAGTTTAAGAAATGAAATAATAATACGAAAGTAGGTGAGGTGAATATACTCGTACATCACACATAAAGCAAAAATTGTAAAATATAAATAAAATAACTAATAAAAATTAAATACATCAAAATAACGCCTTTAAGGTACTGCGGCATTCAAGTTGTGAGGGACCAATATCTTTCTCCGGTATGCGTCGATGCTGGAGGCTGGACTGAGGCGGGCTTCCATGATGAGGATATTCCTGGAGATGTTTATTCTTTTCCTCATTCCAGCCACCCTGGATCTTATAAGGGCTGCAAAACCGGAAACTCGCTCCTCCGTGAAAATACTGGAAGCGCTGCAGTATCTGGGGAGGCCAAACATTATGCAGAAGGCGTTATTACACTGTACACGTATAATTTCTACTCTGCCATATATTAAACCAACAGCCTAACGATTGAACATTCTGTTCTGAAAGTCTGGCTGTTAAGTGGTTTATTTATTCAACACCTACTGATTACCAAGTGATTTTAACTGAATTCAGGCTAAAGTTATTTTAACGTCGGTTTATTTTAATAGAACCCACACAAAAAACAAAAGAAATAAATGATTTTTATTTTTCCATTCGTGAAAAAATACACCTTAGCCATCATTATGTGAGTAAGTGTTCGACGAAAATTTCCTTTTGTTTCCTGAAGACCTTTTCTTTCTCTAAATATCTGTTTTTGCCACCATTTTCGCCGTGATGCCTTTGTTTTTTGCAACAGAGAATGGGACGATAACGAGCCAATTTAGATATACCCACTGGAGATTCCGTAGAAGCCTCTCAAACTACTCAACGTGAGAGACCCGATTGGACATTTCAAAACATATTTTCAAAAGTAGCATATTTCATATTTTTTTCAGAGCAGTTCTTTCGCACGCATTTTGTCGTTGATGAAGTTTAAAAAAACATCATTATTACGGTAAATTGACAAAAAAACTAAATGTAAAATTTCAACTACGTTAATCCTGTTTTTTTGTATTGTTTGGTTACAATACACGCAACTTTAAATAAAAATAACTATATTAAACTTCAATTAGTCGAGTATACTAAAATGTTTTTTTAAAGTGGTAGTAGACACTCTCAATATCACCCTGGTGTAATTGCCATTTAGGGTGGGTTTTTTCGTTTACCGAAAATGCTAAATGCAATGCTTATTGTAAAAGTTAACAGTAAAAGTCATAGAAATGAGTTTTTTCATTTGACATTTACCGTTTACTTTTACAGACAATCTTACAGGCCAGCAAGGGTGGTGTAAATGCTAAATGCCAAAGTAAAGGGAACCAAAATGGCGGCATTTGTCAGTGACAACTGAGAGTTCGGACGTTGAGAGGTTATTTTCTTGATATCCGTTATCACTATGTCAGCGACAAGTGAGAGTTCATCAACTTCTGACGATGGAGCCATTATAAATTATATACCACTGTGTTAAGCGACATGCTATACAATAGATTTTCTATATTATGGATTTTTATGCCATTTTATTGTAAATAAAGAAACTGCTTGACTTTTAACTGCATTCATTGCAGATATGATATCCACTCCCAGTAACATAATGGTTAATAAAATGAAATTATCAACATTTTTACAACAATTTATCACGTAAATAAAATTAGCATTTGCTTAAATGACTTTCTTTCTCTCCTTAGGAATAACGCTGTTAACCATCTGAACAGTTGTTGGCTTTACGGTTTTATGTGACTGGCTCAATGCAAATAGTACTTAGTGATACTACATGAACACAAAAGTCGTTTGTAAAATAATGTTTTAAGTGTCAAAGGCCATAGCGTCATTTAATCAAAATTTCATATCAATGCCTAGAAGCGACGCTGAAATGTTGGAAAATAATGTTATATTTCATAAATTAGCTACATTCCCAACATCAGATCTCGCTCGCCAAAATAGTCCATGATGTTTCTTTCTCAAGTGAGACCAATGGGCCAGTGAGTTAGGAAGTAGACAAAACAATCTTACGGCTGAAACACGCAGCGCTCACAGAATGTTTGACATTTATTGCGAGGGTTGCCACATGAAAAAAATATATCTACACTTCTCAGTACGAAAATGTGGGGATTTCATTGGTTATCATGCTGTCATCCCTATTAGCAGTTACTTTAGCAATTAGCATCGTCAAAAAACTCATTTTGCCGCAAATGTCAAACGCACTGCTAAAGTAATCGTAAATGAAAAAACCCACCCTTAGAGTCGAAGAGTTGCTTGAAATCAGTTTTTACGTGCTTGGTGGCCAGATCTTATTACCCAGGTACTTCTTTACTTTCTTTCCCCCTATCTCCTTTCCTTCCTAACTTTCTTCACCCTCAAATCATACCCCAATCGGGGATGCATTAGTCCCACTGACTGCGGTTGCTAGAGAGAAGTTTGGAATCTTGGGAGGTATTGACAAAAAATAAAAACAAAAAAATTAAAAATGTATTTGCTCTCAAATAACACAAAAGAAATAATAATAAAAGTATTAACATTATTCACGTGCAATGTACTTTATATAAGTGATAAAAACAACATTTTCACGAACACATTGAAAAACACTGTTCCATACGAACCTTCAGATTTTTATCATACTAAGCGTAATCGCCCTATCTATCAGCTTCCTTCTTGTTCCCGCGAGAAACATGAGAAGATATCTCTCATTTTTATAGCGATACATTTTTGTCGACGTCAATAAATCGTGTTGTGATTCGAGCCGAGTGTAATGTATCTCGTAGTTAATGGATTTCACATCTCGCTTCTGTTCTGAAACGCCAGCAATATGAAATGATACGTATACTCGTGCATCTGGATGGTTTTAATGTTAAAGATAACATATATTATGTTTATTTATTTTTACCGGTAGTAGTATTAGGTCAAGAGGACGTTCATTTAAGCAGTTTTTATAAGTTTTTGGTGTGAGAGAATCTATATTATGTTATCTTCATTTACATAGAGAAGAACGTCCCGGACGGGCGGTGTGTATTTGTTTTGTATAAAAATCTACAGTTTTATTCCGAGCTTAATAAAATTTTGCATACTTGATCTTCAAAACAAGAGGAAGGTCTCTATCTACATGAGATTTTATAAAACCTCCCGATGCCCCTTTCCCATCCCTTAAAACAAAATTTTGATAAAATATTGTACACTTGACGTTCAAAATAAGAAGAATATTATTGGGTAGGGGTGGGGACAGCACATTAAAACCTCAAAAATTTACTTCACACCATTCATAACCCTAGGCAATACCGGTTACTTCAGCTAGTTTTAGCTCATTTTAGACAAGCTCCAAATGTCAAGATTTTTATTCCTTCAAAATACTATTGACATCTATAATTTATTAAAGTTCAGCTATAGAAAAAATCAATTTCAAAGTGGTAAGTTCTCTCGGCATCGCTCTTATGAAAGGCCACACTTCAATATCGAAAGGTATATTGAAATAACTTTACTCATATTTGTTGACCAGAGCTGAATAGTCAGGCACTTCCCAAGCTTATTCTTATCCATCTAATTCTCTTCCTCACTCCCTTCAGCTTCACAGCTTTCATACCCCAATCGGGGATTACGTGGAATCGGCTCGAATAATTACTTACAAATACGATATACATATAAACAACAATTATTTACCGGGCTTGGTAATTTACGCCATAATATGCAAGTTTGAAAAAGAAAAAATTTAAATACTTAAATTACAATAGTTTTTTTTAATTCAATCTTTTTAATTTTTCTCACAAAATTAATATTTTGTCTTTGGTATTACCGAACCTATGAGGTCTAGCACATTAATCCCCCTGAGAAGGTGGGTTTTGAATTTATTTTAATATCGCTTACCTTTCATTTTTTCCGTGTAAATCCTAAATATATGACTTTATGTAAAACAAACGAGATTACAAACACAAACACTTATTATAAAGGTTTGTTACTTCACTTTTTTACGTTGAATATAAAAAATAATTAAAAATAATTCGAAAAATTCAAGTACTCTTTAACAATGCTGAAATTTTGAAAGCGGTATTACTGGTATTTTTAAATTCAATTAAAGTAGGAACTTGTAAAAACACGCTTATAAGATACACGACGTAGCTCAACGGTAGAGCATCTGACCGGCAATTAGAAGGGTGCAGGTTCGAGTCCTGTCGGCGACATTTATCTTTTCTCGGAAGGTTTTTTCAATTTCGATGAGTGTTTCAGGCTAATAATTATTGTTTATAAAAATAAAGTTAACATATTGTTTTTTAACAATAACATAGTTAACTTGATATTTTGAGTAAATTGAAGAACTAACCTAACCGTGATAAAAATGGAGATAAAAACTACTTTTAAACGCCACTATGAGAATACTAGTTTTGATGTTTGATGGCGTTTACGCCACTCGAATACCCAGGGGGTTGAACAAGTTTCCACACACAATGATATACAAATTTTTACCATTTTTCTAAGCAACTATATTCTGGTCAGTTTTCCATAATATACATAGATAATTTAGTTCGGGGATTGAAAAATAATTTAAAATATATATATTTTGTTTATTATGAGAATTAGAATTATGAGCTTTTTAATTCTCCAATTCGAAATAATCTCCATTACAATTTGAATGTGATGTCATTACTTAGGAGAACTTTAATTACATTTCGTGTTAATATTTGCAAGTTTTTTCTCAAAATAATGGAAAAACTTTCAAAAATAAGTTACGTAAATAAGTACTGTACTCGCGTAAATACAGTCACGCTGAGAATACTGTTCAGAATAATTAATTTGGTAGGTACCTTCCATAGCATACTATCGTGTTAGTAATGAATTTTACACTTTGTTTCTGTTTTAACACAAATGTATAACCGCGACACGTTACGGTGGTTGCTTGATGGTTCTGTACCGGCATAATAATTCCAGTCATTTTGTTGCAGATTTACTAAAGGTGAAGGGGTGTTTCGTGTTCCATTCTACTAGTGTAATGAGGTTTCGTGAGTGTCGAAGAGACTCGCTTAAACAAAAACAGTAATTATTTATCATACTTTCCTACGCACGGCACGTGCCTTAATCTCTTTTAAAATATAATAAAAGGACAGGCTTTAAATTATTAAAGGGTGTGAAAAGATGAGTGAAGGTTGACAGAGTAATCGTGAAATGGACATTATTTACGTGCTGGTGAAAAATTATTTTTTTGTCTAATAAAAACACAAAATCGGAAAGACCCTCATTCAAGTCTGATACAAATTATTTGGTTTCAAATAGTTCTGCTTTTTTTTATTTTTTTATTTATTTTCTGTTTAAGCAAATTTTGTACATGATAATAACTGGAAGTATATAAGGAATGTCTCAATATATTTCATATGGTATAAGAATATTATCACGGTGTATCTAGTTATTTTTGCAATATTTTCATAATATTTGGAAGTTGATTTTCACTTTGTTCTCCAAGCCATTAAGTTGTAAATGTATTAGTTTCTTGTTGTTATTGTTTTTGTAGGGCATTATATAATTTCTGAGCATGAAATTTAATCGAAAAGGAGTATGCTCTATGCTCCAGGCGTTTCCGGGTGCCCGAAGAAAGGTCAATATTTCCTTACTTTGGTTGAAAGTTATCAAACATTTTAATATATCGAAATTATTTCTCGAACAAATATTCTCTCTGAGGCTTTGGAATCGAAAAGATTTATGTAAACTGGCGACAATCGTTTTCTTTCAATTAAATGACTAAGTGATTAAGTCCACTGGGATTGAAATGTTTATTGGTTTATATTTACCACCATGGTTATCTACGGACTACGGAGTAGAGTACAGACACCGTACTTTCAAGAGCCAATTTTTCTAACCATTCTGTGATGTGGCATTTTACTAACATCCTTCGAAGCTAATGTTATGCAGAGAAACTTGAGGTTTCGAATCATTTTAAATCTTAGTTTTGTTGAACTAAAAATATACAATCCTTGACGTGCACCCCGAAGGAGTCACCACGAGTTACTTCTTCCCGGGCGGGAAAGTGGTGGCTAACTCAACCAGTTTATGTTTTTTTATTTTCCCTTAACCTCTCCACATGATGTGTCTCAACGATGTACCTATATGTTCATGCATGCCCTTCAAAACATAGTATATCATGTCTACAGATCATTAAATGTCTGTCTTTGATTTTCGAATATTGTAGAATTAATGTGTTGGAACTTCGAGCGAATCCATTGAATCTTGAGCGGTTTCTTTACCACATACAAATATGCATAATGTTTCGTTATTTTGCCTTAAAAATTAAAACGTGGTTGAAACATGGATTGTCACGTTTCAACTATGTACGGTACATGGAATTAATATAGACGATCATAAGTCTTACCATCATCATCTTTGATTTTCAAATCGCACCTCTTTCCGCATCTCGTTCAACTTGTAAATGAATTTTAATACTCTTCGTTCATAGTCAATCTATTGACTTTTACTTATTTCTTAACATAGGGGGTCAGTCCCTATTAGTTGCACTGTGGATCTCATAATTTTAACTAAGAATTAATGGAGTGGGCATTCGCAAATTGATTGATTGATAAGTAAATACGATACATATTAGGTTTCCTTCAAAAACGGTTTTTACAATACATCGAAACACTTGTTTCATAAAAAAAAAACTTATTTTCTAATATTTCAGTCACCAATAATTCTCTACTAAGCTGGGTGATTAGCTTCTAGAGAGACCACGGATAGTGTACGCGTGATAGGTTAGTCGTCAGAGAAAAGCATAACGTAGGTACTCTTAAGAAGCAGTTTATTTCTCCGCCAAACATGCAAGTGGCACAAGGTTCACGGTACACGATATACTGTGCACGGAACCTGAACGTGGAACGCTTGAATATTCATGAACGCGTTTGGAAACGGACCCCAGTTAGTGCGGAATTGTATGTTAAGTGCAATCTAATGGAATTTTGATATTCTGCCCGTAGAATCTTGGTTTAAGGCCTACCTTGGCAGTTATGTTGGAAAGTCGCTAATGGATTTTTCTTGGAAATAAGGTATTTTGTATACAAAATATATTTTCAACTCAGAATTTTATGATGAAAGAGTAAGACATTATTTGAAACGTCCTTTAGGCGTCATTAATGGTTTTTCATCGTCGCCAGCTTCTTGTACATTCACTACACGGTGAAGGTCTCTTTAAGCTTCTTCCAGTCTTTTCGGATCCTTATTTTGTGTTGCTTCGTGTTCCACTTTGCCTATTTTTCTCAGATACTATTAGGACAGTGGCCTTGGTGATTTTTAAATATATCTTAAGCGTCTCTGAATAGTTAGAGTTTTCCATTATATTAACAAATTGTTTTGCTCGTTTTCAATGATTTCTGTCTAATCAATTATGTAATTTTTTGGCCGATTCCTTATCATATTTCGATTTTTCATTTTAAATTTAGGATTACAAGATTTGATGTTTGTAAATGTTCCATGATGGACACATTGGTGGGTGACGGCAAGTCAACATAAATTAAAAACATCTCATTTATTTTCTACATAAATTAACGAAACTACAAAATACGTATTTGATTTATAGGCCAAGATATTTTTGATAAATTTAAATTAATTTTTTTCTTTAAAATACTATTACATTTTATTAAAGTAATACCGAGAGGCCATTTTTTTGTTCACGGTAGTTTTATATTCGAAAATAGGTAGATATCAAATACGTGCATATCGTGTTTATTTTATTATAGAAACCAAACAGTACATTTATCATAGTGAAAAACAATTTTCAGAAATTAAATTTACAAAGTAGGTACCTATAGCGCGTTTCCTTTTAATTTCTGAATTATACTTTTATTTTCCGTTTGACATAGTAGTGTATAAATGTGTTTGTAGGTGTGAAAAGTGGTGATCTACATATTATATAAGATATATCGAACCTATGATGTCCAGTATATAGATTGTAAAAAGGGGGGTTTAATCAATACGACAATCTTACAATCTTGCACATGAATCGCCCCGAGAAGGTCAGTTTTGAATTCTCTTTTTTGTAAATTTGCTTTAATAAAGATCGCCTTGAGAATGGGGGTTGGTTGTTGCCAGCTGCTAGCCTTGAAATTCCCGCCGGGAAAGCTAGTTCAGGTAGAATGCAGGGTACTCGGATCGCTTCAGCAATAAAATTCCCAGGAGTCGGCAGGAAAAGGGGCAGGTAGCAGGCGGTGCGGTTCAGACAGGTCCGTATGTAAGGGCGTCCGGCGGTGGAAGAGACTTGAGATGCCGAAAAAATGCCCTTTTGTTAGCCATGCATCTAGACCACGATTGGTTTAACGCCGTTGCGTCAATTTTTATCAATTTAAGTTTAACACATTAAACATTACATGAAGAGAAGGGGGGGCGGGATCCGGCGGATGTCGACACGCACAAATAATTTATTTATGTCGCGTCCGCTGATAAACATTAAAATGATATAATCAATAAAAAAACATATCCGTCACATCCGATATAGAAGTGATATTTGCGCTTTGAGCAGTTTATATTATTGACTGTTTAGCTCAATAAAAAAAATCTTTGGCGTAAGTTTATAAGTGTGTTTATTAGTGGTATTATAAAAATGGTAAAATGATGAAGTACATGTAATGGTCTAACCATCATCCTTTTCTTTTAATAGAACCCTGGAAAATATTTTTTTTTATATGCATAACTTTCATGCTAGAAAAGCTTAAGGGAGCGACATCTATCGACTTGTGGAGAGTTTGATTACAGTGAATTATAATCCAATAATTTTGATTCATAAAACTCGTTGCAACATAAAACCACGAGATGGCAGTGAGAAGAAGGTGTTCCCTCTTATAAATAAACATCACAGGATTGGGTGAAATCAACGAAAAAGTTACCAATCAAACGAGCGTTCTACATAAACAACAATTAGTGGTGACAGGACAAAGGAAATATTAATTATTTATGTGAATCGAAAGGGTTCAGATCAACGGCCTATAATATAAACATTTCACTAGCGGTCGAACAGGACGAGAAGAGGTCGTGAACTTTAAAGGAAACAATGGGAAATGCAGAGATGAATAACCATTGAAAATGGAAGTAGAAAGTAAAAATAATATGCAAAATGTTAATTACAAATAAAAAAACTACAAAGAAATGATTTATCTTGCACGGGGAAAGGCGTGTTTGCATTAGAATTTAGACAGAAAGACGTGTCATGTAAGGCTAAGCGGAAAAACAACGAATTAGAGAAAATAATTCAGAGAACAATAGCTTCAGCAGATGAAAAAGGGAAGAAACAAGAATTATACAGTATGGAAACTTCGGCAAACTTAAGAGGCGATTTAGGCGAGACTAATGTGAAATAGAAGTACAATTTTCTAATTTCAGGAACGTAGATAATTACAAGGGAGTGAAACTAGGCTGATTTTAGGTGATAAAAGGTATTAATTGAGTAGATTCGGGACATCAGATATTATGAAAATGTAGATGAGAAATGTATCAATCAATTATAAAATTTAAACTGAAGGAATTCAATAGAAATATTGAGATATATGGACTACTACTTTGAATATAGTTCGATACATTTAGGTAAAATTTTGAGGTTGTCAATGACTAATGTAAACAAGGCGACAAGAATTGTTTATCCAAGCGATCAGATGAACATGAAACTCGGGCAATAAAGAGATAAACGAACAATTAAAAATATACAGGGAAGATAGGAATATTTATTTAAGGAAAAGTAATAAAAAATAATGGGTTTTCGATTAACTCTGATTTATATCGGTTTTTTACAAAAGTAATGATTATTACCCATAGTAAACAATAATTTAATGTGATATTGAGTTAGAGTGGAATGGAGAAAGGGGAGTGGCCAGGAAAGAAGTGAACGAACTCATATCTACCAGGTTTGGGGTAGGTAAATCGCAGGTAAAAACGCCAATAAATTAATACATAAAATTATTAAAGGTGGTGAAAAATCAATTAAGGATGATATCAATCGACCCGGATGAAAGTATAAGCAGACGATAGGTACATGCAAAAGGTGTAATACAGCTAGACCAGGAAGAAGCAGTGCAACACATTGAAAAATCATTCTGGAAAGGTATATTTATTAACTCAGGCAGGTGAGGTGGGGAAGAAATTATAAAGTGTTTACACCAATATTAGGATCAATTGAGAATTGCACAAAAATATGCGTTAATCGAATATTCACATGTTAGATCAGAGAAAAACCATGTTACCATCGGAAAATTCATAAATAAAAAGATATCTCATATCAAGATAACCAGGGACTAAGGGAATTTCTAAAATTGAACGATGTGAAGAAGGCGCTTCTTTAAATAAAATTCAATAATGACATAGTGGCTATGATTACGAGATACCCGAGTTCATAGGCGACCAAAGAATAAGCGATAGATAATATTTTCAGAAAAAAAACATGAATCGAAATTTCCAATTCTATAATAAGGAACAGCAGGGCGATCTAGAGGAATGAACTAAATTCGATCCTGGCCGGAGTGAGGAAAAGTGATGGATTCAGAGGCGGGCCAGATTTTATCTAAATATTTACATTGAAGAATTACATTCGAAATTAGTGTTACTTACATATAGGTTTACGAGTTGGTAAAGAACATAATGTAATGTAGGTATGGAATGGAGTTAAATCCTTTTGATTCTAAGCTAGGTATATAAGGCAATGTAATGAGGGAATATGGGATTAGTCGCGAATACGCCGGGCGAGAAATAATTAAATTACGTGCTGACCGATATTAAGTAATTGTTTTGTTTTTGGACTTAGGAAGTTTCATTTTGATTTGTTTCTTACAATTAAATAAAGTTTTAAATAAATTCTTTTGAATAGTTGTTGAATTGATTCAATAATAGTTTGATTTAATTCAACAATAGTTTGATTTAATTCAATAATAGTTTGATAAATATTGAAGTTTCTAAAATTCATTATAATTAAGTTGATACTAAAAATTACTTCTGTGAATTAATTAAAATTGGTGGTTTTAAGTGAAATTATAATAATCGAAAGTGTTTATAAATAAAGTGTTTGAATCGAAGTCTTCTAAAATTCATTATATTTAAGTGAAGTGATATAAAAAAGTGACCCAGTAAATAAAGTGTTTTGTGTTCGAATTAATATTGTATTAAAATAAATTCTCTTGTTGATCTAATTTTCTCAAAACTGTTAGAGCAATGCGATAATAATAATAATTTAATAAATATTGAAAATTTCTAAAAATTAATAAAGTTATTTGTTTAAAGATTTTTAAAATTAGCTTCTGTGAATTAATTAAAATTGTTTAAATGAAATATGATTTAATTCATATTTTATGTTGAACTGAATTTATTACGAGTTTAAGAAAAATTAAATATAATTGCGTTTAAAACAATTTAGTGAAAGTTTAAAAACAGCTGAGTCTTAGTTTCATATAATTCATTTTTAATACCTAGCGTGGGATTAATTTCGTCAAGGAAAAATAATAAAGTTCTAAAATATTACCAAGCGTTCGGTTTACGGATTTAATTAATAGTTAGTAAAGAGAATTACGTGAGTACAAAGAATAAAATAGGAAAATAAAACAACAAAATTTAAATATTATCTAATAATATTTGGATTTAGAGATCATTAAATTTGAAGAAATAGTACAAATCGGTAGATCACGAATTGAAATTAGGAAACACTAGATTGTATTAAGTAAATATTTCTAACTTAGATTAAACATTCCAGGCAGGGAAGTTAAATATTTTCTGAATCTTCATATTGGCGTGTATAACCCGTCTGGAAAAATTATGAATTTGTCGGAATTCAGGTGAGTCAATTTAATATACAATTTTTCAGGTTCTCCCGGGGAAGGCGAGGACGGAGACATGAATTATATTTCTAATGATTTATAAGTACATGTATTGTATATATGTGTATATATATATATGATTATATTTAATGTTTAATATATAGGTCAATACTATACGACCGTTCTCTATCATGAGTAAATGTTTTGTATACTTGATCAAAGCCGTTCTAATCAAATAATTATGTTCAAATACATTTTGGGGTACCCGAGCGGTATGTCTAGCTCCATTAAATATTTTACGATAATCCTCTCTTTTTCACATTGAATTATAATTAAACGAGTACTAAAGATAATTCAATTGTCTCACTCAATACCAGTACTTGAATTTAAATATTCAGAAATATAATTTTTACATAAATACATCTAGGTATTTATAATAATTTCCATTAGATACTTACCTGTATAAACCTCTCTTTTCGCATTGAATTATAATTAAACTAGTACTATAGATAATTCAATTGTCTCACTCATTACCAGCACTTGACTTTTAAATATTCAAAAATACCTAAATTTTTTCCATAAATACATTTAAGTATTTATAAAAATTACCGGTAGACACCTACCTGTATAATTGTCTTTTATTGAGTTGACTCATAAACAACAACTTCAGAACATCTTATTGACTTTCACTTTGGATCCCGTGTGCGTTGGCTAAGGGGTTAAACGAGTGAAATCGTCTGAAGCTCTCTATCACGTGGAGGACAGGAGAAGGGAACGAAATACCAGTCTGGCTTCACCTAATTATCCCTCGTTGACAAAGAACCAGACTTGTTGAATGTTGAGGATATCCGTCGCTTCCAGAGGGTGGACCTGGTTTCCTACCATCCTGACGTTGGTGAGTTATTTTCCCAGAAGCGTCGACATTTAGGGTGTTTGAGGGGACTCGCATTCCGAGGTGTCATGGATCGATGCCTATCTTTGACGATGTTCGATGACGATGGGACATTTTCACAGTAGGGTATGATAGGAGAGAACGATAATTGTCCATGGGCTTCCCTACCTGTTTTTCTGCGAGACGAAGGGACATGAGAGACAGTTTATTCGCTGACCGCTTCCCGATGTACGTGTGTATTTTCCTAGGTGTATAGTGAAATAACTTCGGCTAAAAACTTGGCCTTTACTAAGAGTATGTATATGTGTGTATGGATATATATATATATATGAAATGTATAATGTATCTATCAAATCTATATGGCCGTTATTTATTTTATCTATATTTATATACAATGTTTAATATGTATATATATAAAACCAATTATTATATTTATGTATATTTCCTATAAAAACAATTTATTTTATTAGTATATATTTTTCCTAACACTTAAATTCGAAAACTAACGTTACTAATTATAAACATCCCAAACGATTTTTATTAATTCAAAGATCGTTATCATTCTAAAACAAACCAATGAATCCTAATTGTTATGCTTCCTGACGGGGGTCTCTGACACTTAATAACTGTCGCATATCTCAATGACACACTTCCTCGACTGTTATTAAAACTAGGTCAACATTCCAAACCACACCTTCTTTTATCGAAGTATGTAGATACGTATAAGTATATATATATTCGAATTTCAGTACATCTTACGAAGAATAAGTACCTTAACAAACGTCGACATTTAATTGAAAAAGAACTATCATCTTTTGCGACGAACTATCATCTTTTAGAAATCACGTATTTGTAGTTTGCGTACATACATATTTTTATAGCGCCATTTTCGTAGAAAGATTCAATTCAAAGGCGCTCCACTCCCGTTCGAACATATTGATGAATTCAACAGAACAAACAAAAACCCACATTACTAGAAATATCAAAATAAGCATAATCATTCGTCGACAATACGTTCCCAAGTTATGTTATAAAATTAATTTTATCTTCGACTTAGGTTTTCAAGGTTCAGGCCTTGCAAATTTTGGGCTTTTTGGAGTCCTACCTTTTCTCCAAACAAAAAAATCAATCTACAGTTAAATTCAAACTACATGAGATAGCAGGGTCTCATTAAATCAACCTGTCAACCAAACCAAAAAGTAATCTATTATATATATTGTATTATCACTTTTACGTATATTCTTATGTAATATGTCTGAATATCTGGCACAGATTCACGGCCTGTGTTGGAGATGTCAGATCCACAATTTTCTGGGAAAACTGGAGTATTGTGGATTATAAAAACTCGTATTGTTTACATATATTTATAATTTGTACCTATCGATTGGGCAGAGATAATTGCTGATTTAAGCGTGGTTATCTCTGAACTTTTGATGCGGGGGACGGCCTTTCAACCCGGACTTTGCAAAAAATTCGCAAGTATATAATGTTGTTTGACGAGGGGACGGAACCGGTTTGATCTCCTTTAAATGTAACTGTCTGGAGGAC